>CM076578.1:1452078769-1452328954 GCA_034641835.2 Pinus albicaulis
CGTTATTTGTATTATTTAATAGTTACATTTATTTTGATTGATTTATTTGTTATGACTCCTGTATTTTGACTTTATAGGTTTGTGACTTGGTATTTGTGGGGCCACAACCTTCTTCTAGGAATCAAGTAATTCAGAGGCTACAATACAGATATTTTGTCGGGGATGCTCGGTTAGAGTTCGAAGTCATTTTTTAGGCTGAGTAGAGAGAGGAATTTGCTGAGTTATCGGGGAAGCATTAAGGGCTTTTAGGGCATCCACACAACGTTTCTCATTGGCTTTTCTGTATTAGTCTCAAGAGGATTTGTCAGAGTCCATCGTAAGTCTCTTGTTATTCCAAATTTTGTTAAGGACTACAAGGAATTTATGTTGTTCTTCGCCGATATCAAGCTCGTTGTTGAAATTTTGGGCATTAGACAAAAGGACCACCAAAATATTGCAATCTAAATAAGCATTAACTGCGGCTTCTAGATCTGCGGGTCTTGAGATGAAGGACCGATGGATTGTTTCTAGCAGTGGAAGATACCTCCTTCAGAGCCACCCATTTGGGTTGCTTTTCTTTGTCATTTTTGTAACAAGACCATTGATCTAGAGCGGGTTCATCAATGCCCCCCATCCGATTATGAATGGACATGTTTGACAACAAGGTTTCCAAGGAAAATATTTGTGTACTATATGTACCGGTTTCTATATATGGAAGAAAAATATTATATTCAATTCCATCACTTGCAATCCTCTTCAAGGGAGTACTCCACAACCGAAGACCTTTTGTACACTGAAGCAACATAATATTAGCGTGGGAACACCATATGAAAATTTTTGGGATATATTCTAAATTATCGACAAAATGAAACAACTTGTGTAAATGTGGAAAGTAGTTTGATTTCATAAGTGGCAGTGATTGATTGTTCCCTTTAATAGCTTCATAATTTTAGGTTGTTTTATTATTTTCTATTGCTTCTAAATCAAGTGATGCAAGGGAGTCTTCAAAATTTGTTAAGGAATTGTACTCTTCATTACTACTCTCGTAAATATGATGTCTAGGTTGTCTTTTCCAAGATGGTGGACCATTTTTGGATGCATTTGACATTACTCCTTCAGAGTCCCCTTTATTTTCAAATATCCCAGATGAGTTTCCCGACCTTGTTATTGAATTGTATCCACTATCACGACTAACATTATGTCTAGAAAAAACATCACTAATGGTAATATCATTTTCTGTATAAGAGGCACTACAGGCTTGGAAATTTTCAGAAACAACACTTTATTCTTCACCTTTAGTTGTTATATACCCATTTTGATTATCATCCATGTTATATTGAGAATATCTTAATCCAACATGTTTAAAATTTTCCATGTTAGAACATTCTTCATTGTCATGATATTGTTCTTCTTCTTGTTTCTCAAGATAATCTTCATCCACATCAAGTCCAACTTCATCTAGATCTTCATCTTGATCTATATCAACCTCATCGGAATCATCATCTTGATCTATATCAACTTCATCGAAATTTTCAACATTATAGTCATTTACTGCTTCATCTTGTTTTATCTTGTCACTATCATTATCATCTTCCTTATTATCGATTTCCTTTATACACGCTTTAAATTTTGCATATGATTTTTCTAATCACTGAAATGCTTCTTGAATTTTACTAAACTGCTCAATACCTTTAGGTTGTACATGTAATGGCATATTGTGCGGTGAACTATGTTCAAAGGCTCGCAAGATTATATTGTGCGGCATGGATCTGATACCACTGAAGCAACAAAACTGTAGGCTTGTTGACTTTAAATGTAAAAATACACAAAAGGTATTTATAATAATATATATATATATATATATATATATGATGAATGCAACAATGAGGCCCTGCTTATATACCTATGCAGGTTTCATGACTGGGCATGTCTTTTTAGGCATGCCTTTTCACTAACTTAATGACTACTTAACATAATCCTTATTTTGATTATTTAATATTTACATTTATTTTTATTTATTTATTTCTTATGAATTATATTCATAACAGTAAGTTTCCTAGAGCTATGCTGGTGGATATCGATAGAGAAGACAAGTTTGAAGTCAAAGATGACTTTCTGGGTGACTTGGTAGACATGGTACACACGTTGAGCACCAACATTGGTGTTGAGGAAGAAAGTATTGATGCCTTTACATATATCTCTTCCTTCAACATCTACATATTAACATCCACATAGATAAAGTAATGAGTGAACACCAGGAACGAAGCAAACACTAGGGACGAATTCACTACTCTAGAGTAGGACTTTGGAAAGGAAAATCGGAGCTCCTGCTGCGAATGGAACTAGAAACAATTTACCGCTTGTTGGAAAAGTATGCAAAGGATAACCAGAGATGAATGAATCATAAGAAATTGTCAATTACATTAACATACCATACGAGGGTAGGTAATTCCACGTGTTACATTTTCATTTGATGGAGGATGGTGAAAATAGAGCATGGGGATTGGATGGGGTGAGAAATGTCTGCTCACCCAAACCTTGCAAAGAAAACACCTTCGATGTAACAAGAATAATATTAATAATTAAATATATATATTTTAAGGTGTTGTAATTTCACTAGTTTGTGTTATACCACACAAGTTATTTTTGACTCGTGATGATATGGATTGGTGTGCATTTTTTACCTCTTATATATGATTATTGTTCATGAATAATTAGAAAAAATAACCACACTAATAGATACCTCCATTCTAATTCTCATTGTCACGCTTCCCAAAAGTATAATATTCTTAACAACTTAGCTAATCTTTCCCTCCACAACTCTACTCCCCAATTTATTGAAAAAAAAAGACCCACTTAACCAAAATCCTCTTAGCCAATGGGTACTTCCTCATTCAAATGAAAAGATCCTTCCTCTCTACAACCTACGCCAAATCAAAATCCCCCTCCCTTACATTCAAGGAATAACGAATCACATATCGAAGATTCTTGCAGAAAAATAATATCAAAAGGATTTGTTTAAACCCCACAACGCTCTTAAAAATGTGTTTATATCTACCAAATACAAATATGATCTTATGCAAAACCCAAGAGTTTATCACATTCCCTTCTCATGTGGTAAAACCTACATTGGTCAGATCGGAAGGTCTTTCAAGGTTCGGTTCAAACAAAAACCACAATCAAATGTCAAAATTAGTTGTCATTGAGCACTCCCATAATACCAAACACCTCATCAATTTTGATGGTTTATTTTGGCAACGTCACCCTTCTACACTCATCACATCATCAAATAAGCCTTCGAAATTGAGAAGCATCCTAAAAATTCTAATCATGAGCATGGCTATAAACTTAACTAACCCTGGCAACCCACCATCTCGTACCTCACTAGACATCCCAATCCACCCAGTTCCTCCGACTAACTTCTTTTTTAATATTTTTACCTCATTCTAATCTGGTTATTTTGTTATTTACATCTTATTATCCTTCTCCCCTAAATTATATAATTCCTCAATTATTCTTGGTATTTTGATCTTTAAGGGCCCTTTCTCTCTTCCCACCATTGTCCCTTTCTCCCTCCTAACCTTCAATTATTTAATAAACACCTTTACTTAAAATTAATAAGCCTAATTATATTTTTGAATATTTACATTACATATATTTAATATAAATAATATTGTTAACATTAGTATTAATAACCTTATTTAATTAATAACATTATTATATTGTTAATACAAATATTGATATTAATAATAATAACAATCCTAATGTTAATAATAGTATTTTAATAATAGCCTCGAGGGTTAGCTCAATTGGTCGAGTCCCTTTCATTAAAGAACCTTCGCTATTCAGCAGTCATAGATTCAATTCTCTTGACACTCTTAGGGCCGGGCTTCATGGTTAAGCTGACAGGAAGTGATCCCTTTGAATGGATCTGCCTGGTACAAATATTCTATGAACGTAACGATCACCGATATCCGAGGTTTGTGAACCACATAGAAAATAGTATTTTAATAATAATAAGTTTAGTTTTATTTATATTAATACAATAATTACATTATTATTATGCGTTTAAGATACTAATAATAATAATAATAATATGAATATTATTATTACTAATATAATTATTAGTAACATTATCTTAATAACAATACTCTTTATATAATTTTGAATCCTTAACCTATAATAGTAATATAATTAAAATTCTTAATATTAAGAATATTATAAACTTTAATATTTTAACATTATTTTATTCCCCTAGATGGGGTGACTATTGGAGAACATAGGGTGGTGCGGGTCGCCACTGCCCCACCTGGCCAATAAGTAGGGGGACATGGTAACACACCCCTTGCAGATGGAAAAATGTGGTATTAGTATAATTAATCAAGTTTTGGGCCAGATGAAACATCAAAGAAGGGAGAAGGTTGGTGATCTCACATGTGAGATGTCGATTTTTCAAGTATCATCTAAATTGATAATTACTTCTTATGATTTTTCTTAGCTTAATATTTTCTTACTTTCTTATTCATCATAAAGAAATTACACAAAGGATATCAACAGTAAAACAAAATTCCAGTAGGATCATAAAGAGACATCCAAACAAGAACACAAACATTTAACCTGGGAAAACGCGCATGGGGGGGAATCCCATCAACCATTTCCTTAGATAATTTTTTTCAGTTCAAAAAGAGACACACCTAGATATTCTAGTCATACAGAAGGTCAAACTGACCAACAAAGTGGTCTTGGTCAAACCTAGTTCAACTACCTCCTAATTAAGTCATAAGTCTGCCCACTAAACTCAGTTTGGTTACGTCTACTAGGGCATAAATTTTTCCTGCTTATGCACCCAAGAAATTTGGTCTTGTTTCTCTGATATTCAACCTTTTATTTGTCCTTTCTCTACCTCAAACTAATTTAATATTTTGCATTAGATTCATCCTAATCTCCTCCTCAGATTTTTTTTAATATTCTACCTTAGATTCGTCTTGATATCTGCCTCAAATTTGTCTAACTTTTTTCCTTAAAACTGCCTTAGATTCAACTTGGTATCTGCTTTATAAGGTCCGAATCACTTTCACAGAAGAGATCCAAATTGTGTGTAAATTAGGAGGACATGTTCTTTATATACCCTTGTTCTTTGCCTCAAATCCACATTCTTGTGTTCCTCTAAAAGTCCGAGTTATGTAGTTGAGAGGAGGAAAAAATGGTCGTATAGTCATCTTGTGATGTCGAATGGGTGACTCTTCACTGGGGCCAACTTGACTTGAAGAAGGGTCGACTTGACAAGTTTGGAGCCAAAAATTCAAATTTCAAAATTTTCTCTTTTGAAATCGACATGAATAACATGTCTTACATGAATATTTTCAAGGGATAATAAAATAAAATGACATGAAGAACATGTCTTAATTTTTCATTATATATTTTAAGGGCTAAAATTATAAATTATGAATACCAACAATAGGTACAAAATTAAACATGAGAGGGGGTTGGAGAATGCGCCGAACATGTAGGCAATAATGTATATGGGGGACTTTGTAGCTAGCATATTTGGGCAAACGTTTCAGCCCACAACTGACATTAATTCGGTCAACCATACACCAAATGGAATGACGTCAAATGGAGAAGGTTGGAAGCATTGCGTGCATGAGGGATGTGGTAATTATAATAATTAGGATGGTAATAATTATAATGGGGGAAGTTTCAATCTAGATAACAAAAGAAATAAGATGGGTAGAAATCCAAAATGTGAATGGTAAGGATTTGGCAAGAGATAAAAGGAAGGGCGAACTAGTAGGGAATTACAGTTTGCAAAGAAAAATCCTACAAGAAACTGTAGAGCCTTAGAAAGGGTTTGCTAGTCATTGGTGGGAAGATGTAAGGGTTGTATAATCCATTCCCAGAGGACGAGAGGTTCTTGGGAGTCAATGTGAGACACACCTGAAGTGAACATGATCCACTGACCAGATGAGAAAGCAAGCTTTGAATTAACAATGGTTTCAGTGGCATAGGCATGTAACACAAAGCCCCTTTGCATCTTACCCAAGTAATAACTAGTATGAGGTATGGAATTCCTTTGTTGTGTCTGTTCACAGTCTACTCCTTTGTAATCTTATTTGGTAGTCCCCCTCCCTTTAAGCTATATTTCTGGATGAATTGGGAAATGTTTATATTTGTATTATTGTTTCTCTATTATTGAGTTGGACACATAGGAGAGAGTGGGAGCGAAAAGGAAATTGATAGACATTTACCCAAGGGAGAACAACGATTTTGGATTAAGCTAGTGGATTGTGTCTTTGTATATTCTAGGGAATCTATTGGCATTAGGGGCTAATGAGGACCATCTGAGGGAAACAATTTCATTGAATACTAGTGGAGCTGGGTCTAGCATGGGTGTTTACCTGGCAGAAGGAGGAATGTGGAAATGAGGGCCTACCATGATTTTGTGTGGTTTTTTAAATTCCATTTTGGAGTGTGGGTTGAGAAAGTAGCCGACCCTTGGTTTCTTTCAATTGTGTGGGTGGGGTGGTGGATTTATTTTTTTGCTTTGGGCCGAGGTTTATTCTCATGCGAGGGGAATAAACATTTAAATCAACCTTTCATTCAATGTGTTGTGGAAGCTAGTAAACACTACATCAGGTTAACAATGTTGATCAATGTTGAACACTCTATTCAGAGTACCCTGCTAGTAAAGAATGGAAGAATGAAAAAGTACATATTACGAAAAATGAGATCGCAGAGGAAACACCCATTTATAAAAAATAGTTGCAGGATTTGCAACAAGGTAATGAGAGTAATTTCCTATGCATGTGCAGGAAGTGCTGACCCTATTAGAAAGGGACGGTTCTTCTAAAAGAACTTCCCTCTTTGAATCTATAGTGAGGGAATAATTGAAGAATGGATCCCAAACACAGGGTAGACATGGAGTAGAGAAAACTAGTATATGTAGGAAATGAATCTATATTGGAAAATGAAGTTTCTCTTGGGATGAGTGCTACTAGATAGCCATGAGTCAAGGAGGGACATGATACAAACACTAGACCATATGCATGGTCATACGAAGAACTATGACTGTAGAATGGAAATGATGGCCGTAGATTGGCGAGAATTGAACAATACCTCAATACACCTCCAACAACTCCTAGACCTCTAACAGACCCAACATACCCTATCCCAATAGCAGGCTCAAATTTTGAACCACTTCCCTCGTCCTTTGATGACTCATGTTTATGGATTTCATTTTGTAACTGATTATGCATTCGACAGATCAGTCAACACATTAGTTTAGGCATGTTTAAGTTTAGGTATGTTAGGTTCTATCTGTCTGTTAAGTCACTTCGAAGGGTATAATTTTGGTTATGATATGGTCTCCCTAGAAAGAGATCAAAATGAACTATGAAGCTTTTGGATGTAATCTCCTACTTTGAAGTAACATGATTTACTTTATACCAAAAAAAAAAATTGTATTAATAACATTATTAATATTATTATATTAACATCGTGTCGAGAGGTGCTCTACAACCGAGTATAAGGGAGATGTTGTCTCGTAACATTACATTTAAGAATAATAAAATAACACTTACACTAATAAACTTAAAAAGTAGTGATAAAAAAAACAACCAATGTCAACCATAAATAAAATACTTGAATTTCCACCTTTCTTTTACATCAACTTTATAACATTGATTTTGTATTAATTATACTTTGATTATAAATGTTTACCTATTTAGTAGTATAAAATATTAGGTAAATAATTTTTTTATTTTTTTTATTTTGCGATTTATGACTCACAATTTTTATTTGTTATCAATATTTTTTAAATATTATATATCAACACCATATAAAGAATGAAATAAATTATACAATAATATTATATAATGGGTAAAAATATAATTTAAAATTTTTAATTTGAATTACTTTATTTTTCTTCGTATAAAATTATGTTATTTAATACCACATTGAAATATTTTATGGTTAATATGATTTTTTTGTTATTAATATATTTATAATTTAAATATTACATGGCAACAAAATATAGAATGAATTACTCATTATATAATATTATTTTATATGCAATATATCAAAGGAATCACATACCTTCCTCATACTAAAAAGTATTTTTTTTTAAACTTTCAATTACTTTATCTCTATATAAAATTGATGTAAAAGTAAGACGGAAATTGAAATATTTTTATTTATTATAATCGATATTGATTTTTTTGTTATTAATCTTTTTTAATTTGTTAATGTAAATATTATTATTTTTTAAACGAAGGTATTATTTTGTTAATTTTAAATGTAACATTATGGGACAACATATCCCTCCTATTAGAGTGTAGAAAACTACTTATCATTAGATAAGCGTTATGCATAGATGTTTTTAATATTCCACATATATGAAAAATAATAAGATAAATATTCGCTCCACCTAAAAACTAGTTTTGAAATAGATTCTCTATTAATTAAAAAAATTCTCTCTTTATCCATGTCCTAAATTATTAATATTTTAATACTATCCATAATGATATCTTCAACTATATATATATATATATATATATATTTGTGTTTAAAAAAAGTTATGAACGCCACATTATAGAACATAATCTAAATGGCATTTCTTTCCCTTCTTAGCTACATATGCCTTACATAAACCTTCTATAAAATTTGAATATGAATGTTTTAAAGAATTTCTTTAAATTTGATCAAATTTTAAAAATTTACAATGTTTGTGACAATTGTTGAGAGTTTTTAGGATTTATTTGTGTGTGTGTGTGTGTTTTTTTGGAATTAAAATATATTTTCATTAATGAGAGAAAAATTACATGTAGCCTAAATTTTTAAAGTCTAGAATTTGTCATTACTATAAATGGACTATAAATATTTGCATATGAACCAAAGATATTAGGAAATCTACTAATTGATAGTAAATTATTAGAGACTCGCAATAACAATAATTATAACAAAGAACATATTTATTCTCTGAAGGTTTCAGATGAAAACTATAAGATTTTTTAGGTTGAGAAGGAGGAAATGCCTTTGATATTGGCATGAATTTCCTCAAGTTGACTAAAATTTGTCCATATTCTTAGACCAAGGCCTTAATGATCTTGTGCCCCTTTTTCTATCCTCCTTGACCATCAAGGGGGGTATTTGAAATATTGCATATGAATTCCTAAATGGGGATTTGAAGAACTCGAACTAGATTGAGCATTATCAGTTTGATGATATGGCATGGATTCCAGATCATTATTAAGCCATGCATTTACTAGAGTAATCATGCATGGAACACTAGATGTCTTCTAGGAGGTCTTTAGCCTCATCCTCTTCCATTACAAAGCTAGTTGGATCCCTTGGCAGAGAATTTTGTAGATTACCTTCTAGATGTTTTTTCTCGGGATTTGTTGGGGAAAACAAAGACTTGAGAATACTTCTAGCAGTCGAATGAGGAATTCACTGATTAATTTTTTTCATCGAGGTCTCATCTGGAGAGAAGAGAGACACAAACCTATTTCCATATCTGGGGTTTGAACCAGAATTTGTCGCTCCCTGAGGTCTCAAAGTCTTTGTCCTTTGGAAAAAATTTCCAAAACCCTATTGCTCTTTTTGAGTTGATTGATCTGCTAGTAAATCATTTGCAATAAAAGGACATTCTTTAAAAATATGCCCATATTCATTGCAATGTCTGCATCTAAATGGGACATTTTGATAATCTAGTGCTTGTTTCCAATGGTTATCACGACAATAAAAATCTATTGAAGTTAGAAGAGGCTGCAAAAACCTTGATAAAGTTACCAATGACAATACCAATGCCTACAAGGATTTCTTCCTCCCAATATTCCTTTGGAAGAGAAAACAATCGAACCCATATCAGGGCAACAAGGAAGTCTTCCTTCTTAGGATTGTCATTCTTTCCAAAATCGTATGAAGAGACCAACATTATTAAAAAGTAAGCCCCCCTTCAAAAATCCTCATTCTATCTTCCAATATGGAAAAAATTATCGTGAAGAACCTTTTTGCTTCTAGCTTTAGATCTATTTTTCCCTTGAGGTTTCATTTATTTTGGATCCAATGATTAGAGACTTTTCAGAGGGCCATAATCTGACAAACTTGTAGATCAAAGCATGATCCTGCATATATTGTACGTGTTTTACAATCTTGTTAGCTCTGACCTCATACTTTGGATCTTTCTCTACTTTTAGCAGGTAACACCCTTGAATTTTATTTTTCCAAAATGCTCCAGGCAATGGCTAATTTGATTGACCATAATCTCCATTACCTCTAGCTGAGCTTTGGAAAGGACACAAATGATGAGGAGTTTGGGAAGGATTTCCAGCCAATCCAACATTCCTACGAACTCCTCACACAATGTAACTGAAGGAGGGGGTTGATCCCCCTCTTGCAGAACTAGCCATGGACACCTATGCAAATGAAACCTAGTTGAAAACCCCTCGAAGTCACAAATAAGATTGCCAAAGTCTTTAAACAAACATATTCTATTGATTAGAGATTAACTATATGTATTATTTTGAAACATCCAAAATATCATTTTATTGTTATAATGTATTTCTCATTTAATTTAAAAATTAACTTAGGTTAAAAAACAAACAAACAAACAAATATTTTTATATCAAAATTTGTTCTGTATAATTATTATATATTAAACTAATGTAAATATAATAATTAAAATTATTAAAAAATAGTTAAACACAATAAATAAATAAATAAATATATATATATATATGAAAAAAAATACATCACTCAAATTACAAATTATATTAATTATCTTATTTCATGGCCAAATCAATAAAATAAATTAAACAACTGTAATTATCTTGGTTTATATAATTTCATCGTCAAAACAAAATACAATGGGTTAAACAAGTGGGGAAGCTGAAGGGAATGAGAAGCAAATAATTTGACAAGTCTACTTTTGTCCTTTGTTAACTTAAAACTTATATTATCTATAGTCTTGGCCTATTATCTGTAGTCTCATGGCCAAGCCAGATAGAAAGGACAAAGGAGCTAAACAATTATGGCTATCATTGGGAGGAATTGAGAAGCCAAAACATAAGACAATGGGTTAAACCAGTATGGTTATCACTTGTGGGAGGGAATGATAAGCAAATAATTTGACAAGTCCACTTTTGTCCTTAACTTGCATAACTTATATAACTTGTATTATCTATATTCTCATGGCCAGAAACGCAAATAATTTGACGAGTCCACTTTTGTTGTTAACTTGCATAACTTATATTATCTATAGTCTCATGGCCATGCCAAATAAAGAAGACAAAGAGTTAACAATAATTTAACATGTCCACTATTGTCTTTAAACCCAAATAAAACAAAGAGTTATACAAGTATAGCTATCATTGGGAGCGTTTGTGAAGAAAATAATTTAACATGTCCACTATTTTCGTTAAAACCAAATAATTTGACATGACCGTTTTTGTGTTTGTTACCATTGAATGTAGCATTAAATAATTTCAAATACTCATTTTATTTTTATTTTGTTACCATTTAGCATAATTCGACATGTCCACTTTTCTCTTTGTTATCATCAACTTGACTTTGTTTAAAATAGTGTGGTTTCATTAAACCATAGGACTGCTTTCCGTTTTTTAACACTCGAATCAATCTTGGTATAATTGACCCTGCATTTTCCTCCTCTCCTAGAGGGAAATGTAGTATATTACAATGTCACTTGGTGGAACATAATTATTAAAAAAAAAGATATCCTATCAACCTAGCAACAACTTCGAATTTTTGCTTTCTATCTCTTTTACTGATAATAATAACGAACAAAATGAAAGGTTGATTTTATTTTATTTTTTTCATTTTAAAAGTTAAAAAAAATTAACTTAAATTTTTTTAATAATTACACCGAGGATGTTCTTTTTAAAGGGAGGTTTCTCTAGAGTCCTTCGTAGTCTGTTCATAACTTATGAGTAAGTGTAATGTGTCCAATACATGTCATTTGTGTGTCAGCAATGACAGGTGGTTCTATCTCGAACTTTATAGGGTGAGTTTGACGTGTTTCTACTCAACATATGGAATAGCTCGGACAACAGCTTTTTGTCGAAATCCGGTTAAAAAAAATAAATCAAAAAATCAGGTAGTTGGAGTGTTTGAATTGCATTTTTAATAGTGGAAATGGATTCAGCACTATCAAAAACCCTTAGGGCACCCAAAATACTGAAATTTAACAACTGTAAACAAGACTCTTAAATCTTTGCCAGATTTTTTAAAAATCTTTACCGAATTCTAGACTATTCTGTTGCTTTTTTAGACTACGACATTTGCTACTCTTAAAACCACTCATTTAAAACTAGTTCTTTTCGAGACAAAATAATTGGTGGTTTGTCTCTATAAGCAAGTGCACATATTTGTTTGTTTCTGGATCGATTCCCTGCTAAATGATTTTCCAAGAGCTCACAAAAGTTGCAATGTTGTTTTCGATTTCTATGAATTGATGTAATATTATAGCACTAGCTCTAGAATGTCGAGATTGTTAAGTTCCGCTATCAACATCTCTCCTTTAGATTGAAATTCGCAACATGTTACTATGATATGGGCCTTGAGTGCAATTATTTGCTTAGACTATTCAATTGACGAAACACTTTTTATTTTGGGTTTAATTTATATGGGGAATTGATTGTTGGTTAGGGAAGTCGCATTACTTTTAATTAATTAATTAATTAATTATTTTTAATTGGATTTCACAGAAGAAGTTATAATAAATGAATGTTTTTCATTTTGATTTAGAGGATTGTGTTTTAAACAATTTTCAATTGGGTTTAGTCTAGATGTTGTAATTTGTGTATTTTTTTTAAGGTTCAGGTGATTGTACTTATTTTTAAATGAAATTTGATTGATATTTAGTCGAGGGAAACAATATTTGGGGTTGATTTGTTATGGGAATTAATTCTCAAATTGTATTTTGATTGTGGGATTCCTAGTAAATTATATGAAGAAATATGGGTTTGAAAAATTATTTCTATTTGGGTTTATTAAATTTGCAAGTCGCAAAAAAGTAAAGTAAATGTGAGTACAAGACTCCATGTTCACATCCCCAAGACCCACTTAGGTGATGAGGACCCACCTAGGTGATTATAGAGGTATTTGTTAAAATCAATCTTGTGATTCCCTTATTAAAAAAAGAAAAAGAACAACAAATGCTTGCTTTTTTATTAACTTTCATAGAGGTAATTTATGTTGGGAATTAACTTATGGATTGAATTTTGATCATTAAATTATTTGTGAATAATATGAATTTTCATTTGGGTTAGTTGATAGCAATGATTTTAAGTTAAATTTTCATTTTTGAAGTTAACTCATTGGAGAAGTTGACTTGAGGATTAGCTTTTGATCATCAAATGATTTGTTAATTAAATCATTTTTCATTCGATTTTGGTTGAGGGTGGTGGGCCCCAAATTGGATATTTTATAAAGCCCATTTGGTAATTCCTAGGCACCTAAAACATTTGTTTAACCCATTTACTTGCACATTATAGAGTTAATTCGTAGTCTTAATGGGTCCTTAGGAATTCAATTTATCCTTGCTTATTATCTGCATACTATTATTTATTTTGCATAATATTGTGAGAATATTGGGCATATTCTAAAGATCTACAAAATGAGAGAATTTAGGGACTTTCTTCCTACTATAGGATGGACCAGGATTGGATAATAAATAAATAGGATATTATGAAATTATTAAACAAACCTAAAGATCCATTGATTGAGACAATCTAGGGATGTGTTCCCCTCTACAGGAGAGGCCAGAACTAAACATTTAATGAAGATTCCCGCTTCTGGGTACCAAATCCACTTTTTGAGGGATTTTGGAGGGGAAAGAAACCCTATTTTCAAAGAGGATGCTCCCCCATCAACTTGTATAAGCAATAATTCAAATTATCCTCCAGTGGAGAGATGTTTTTGGTACTTTTGAGAATAACACTTATTATTCAAAAATCCTACTTTCATTTCCAACATTGATGTAGTTGAACTGTTTTCAATAATTAAAGATAGTTTAAATTTCATATCCTAAGGATTGGTTTCCTTCATAGGACTCTAAGTATCCTTGGGCTATCCCAAGAGCTTCAGAGCCCTGCTGCACCATTTCTTTTATCTTGTTTTTAGCATTTTCTTGTTTATCTGCATTTCCCATTTCTGCACTTAGTGTTCATGCTTCATTTGTTGTACTTTATATTGAGTAAATAATTCAAATGAATTTATTTTCAGGTTATTTATATAATAAATAGTGTGATGCGTTACTATCATAGCTTAGTAAATGCATTTTCATCATCGGTTACTTGGTTTAGGTTTACTAGTTCACTATTCTAAAATTTCTAGTTTTAGTAGTAAATTTATGCTAAATTTTGGCACTTGTTAATGAAGATATTTTGATTTGATTCCACTTGTATTGAAGTCTAAAAAAATTCAAATTATTTACAAAATTTACCCCACAACATTGTCACTTGATTATCTTAGGCATTTGGTTACATAGATTAGCTTACTAGTTCAATGTTTTGAAATTCCTGGTTTTAGTAGTAAATTTTTGCTGAATGTTAACACGTGTTAATGAAGCTCTTTTGAGTTTATTTCAATTGGATTAAAGTATATAAATGTTAAAATCAATTAAAAAATTGACCCTATAGCATTTCCACTTGATTAACTTAGGCATTTGGTAGGTTAACGCGACTGAAAATCTTGTTGGAAGTTTCCTGTAGCAAAATTAAGTTTCCTATAGTAGTCTGTTTTTGAGATTCTTCCTTGCCCAGATTCACTCCAAATTCATTTTAGAATAAGGTTTATGCATTATAATAGCCCATGGATGCTATGATACCACTTTGGTTGAGCTGAGACTTGGGTAGGTCATCATTTAGATTTTGCACTTCTTACTTCTTGAATGCTGATTTATGCAACTAGTCTAGATTTCCTTTCCTGCAATTTACTTTCAACAAAGTGTGATTTATTTCCTACAAGAGTAATCTAGGGCTTTCCATTTCTGCAAATTAGACTAGACTCTCTTTAGTGACATATCCTTTCCAACAATATAGATTATATTTTATTGGTTTACATTTGCTTTTTGCAATATTAGGACTAGTGGCTTGACTAATTCACTGCTCACTTGAGTATTTCATTGCCTTCTTTCACCTACATAAAATGGAGTCAAACTAGGAAGAGGAAACTGTCTGGTGCACATATAGTATCAACCCCTATTAATTTTGTATGAACACCTGGTTGATAATTAAAGGAGGCTCTTAGGGTCGCAACTACCTTGTTACAATATTGAGAGCCATCAGAAGGAAGTTATTTTACATTCAGGGTTGATTCATTATGGGAATTAACTCATGGGTTGGATTTTGATTATGGGATGTTTCGTAAATTATATGAATATATATGGGTTTAAATAATCATCTCCATTTGGGTTTAGTAAAATGCATGTTTTTTTATTAACTTTCATATGGGGTTGATTAATTCTGGGATGAATTGTGAATAATAAGAATTTTTATTGGGATTAGTTGGTAGCAGTGATTTTAAGTTATTTTTTCATTTGTGAGGTTGAATACTTTGATGAATTAACTTGCAAATTATCTTTCTTATCATAAGATGATTTACAAATTAAAGGAATTTTCATTAGGTTTTGGTGGATAGTAGTGGTTTTAAATCAACTTTAGTATGTTTATTCATACAAGAAATTAACTTTTGTTGCGAGTTTTGATTATGGGATTGTTATCTATGACTATAGAGGCAATGTAGAAACTGAACCTCCAATACCATGATGTTGCATAATGGGGATCCTATCTATAGAGGCTAGGAGGGTTGATGTTTGTAGTTTTGGCATGAAAAATCAAGATAAAGTTGATTTTTCTGAGCTTGTCCTTCAACACCATCTTCTTGTGGTCGTTGTTTTTCTTAAACAAATTTGTTAAGGCATTCCACATATCATATGGAATTTTCTTTCCATGGAGGTTGGAGACAATATGATCTCAAACTCCTTCCAATAGAATCCTTCTTTCCTTTGCTACATTGTTATTCCATGCCGCCATATATGGAGCATCTACTACTGCAGGCTTATGAATATCACTGTCTATGAATTCCTTCATCCTGTTATCTTCCAACACTGCCTCCTTGACTCTCCAAGCTATGTGATTCGAACTACCCTCAAGGGAATATTCGAGTCTCAATCCAGAGAAAGACACCTTAATCCTGCTACTAGTCCTAAAGACTAGATATGAAAATTCAAATCACCTGCATAAGACAAACTCGTATTCTTCTCTTCTATTGTGATTCCTGCTCTGATACCATGTAGAAAATACACGTACATTCAAACTAATATTTTTAATATGGTAAAACAAAATACTTGAATCTACTCTACAAATTGCGGAAACCAATTACGATCTCATAATCACATGAATAAGAAAGAGAAAGAATTTCAATCACTCAACACAAAGATTTATCTGGGGAAAGCCTTAGTTAAAAATCTCACTATCTGTATATTTCATACGTCAAATAATATGAGAACAATACAATGCTTCTCAAAGGCTTGAGAGCTCTCTGCATTATCTCTGTCTGTCTCACTGATTTCTAGGCAAGCTTGGTTCAATAATTAGCCAATTTCTTAGCCTTAGGATTCCTTATTTCCTTGCAAAATTTCTTGGGTAATTAGGTCCCTATTAACAAGGAAATTCCCCAATAATGATTATGCAATACATCAAGGCTCTTCCTATGACTCCATGCACCACCTGTACAACTTCTGATTATACAAATGATAGTACACTTCCCTTTAAGTCCAATGTCAACTGAGTATTCTTCAGAACTGACATGCATGAGTTATTTATGAGTGAATTTTCAATTCTCCAATTTATCACTGCATGTGAATTAAATCTAATTTAATTCACTTGACCTCTCACTAGTTCCTCCATCAATTAGAACCGATTAAACTTATTTTAACTCAAATAAATTAAGTTAATTAATTACAACTCAAAATAAACTCAACCAGGGCTCCTAAAAAGAAGGAGACAATTTACATGCCTCTAGTTTGACCCTCAAATCGAATTAACTGAACTAACTAAGTCTTCCTGACTTAGTTAACTCGTATAGACTATCATGTGATGTGGAATTACAATTTAATTCTATTTAATTAAGGGAAAATTAAATTATAAACCTCTTCTTGTTGCCATTTTCAATATTTCTAGTTGCAAATTTAAAAAAATTTATTCCTTATGAATCTAACATTTTGGTCTGCAATACTATGATATATCCTACCAATCCCACAAGTCCAACAAAAATTTATGTGCCAAGTGAAAGTTATGGATTTTTTCCTAAACCTTGTTTTTTTTTTAGCCCTTTCTAAGAGTGAACTTGAACAACATGCCACATGTCCGATTTGTCTCCTCGTACCCCTAAAAATTTCACAATCTGAAACTTCTCTAGGAAAAAATGTTAGAGCGAACATGCCAAGATGCCTCATCTAAAATTGATTTTAGGAATAGTCACAAGCCCTAACTTCTATAGGGTATATCTATGAAAGTGTATGGGACTAGAATCTAAATTTTTTACCACATGTACCCTAATATCTCTCTTCAATATCCTCAAAATTTCACATTTTGAATCTTCCCCTAAAATAAATAAAAAATTCTAGCAAAAATGATAAGATGACTTGTTTGAAATTGATTCAAGGCTAGCTGCAAACCCTAACTTCCATTGGATTCTATCTTCAAAAATATAGTGAACCAAAATAAAAAAAATTAATCACATGTACCCTATTATCTTTCCTCACTATCCTTCAAATTTTGTGGTTTGAATATCCCCATAAATGAAACCATAGCGAAAATTCCAAGATAACTTGTTTAAAATTGATTTAGGAGCAACCGCTAACCCTAGATTCCATAAGTTATATGTTGAACTAGAATATGAAATTTTGACCAAATGTACCTTGAAAAATCTCTTCAATCTCCTAAAAATTTCCTATTCTGAAGCTTCCTAGGAAATTTTTTTATAGTGAACATGCCAAGATGATTTCTTTAAAGCAGCAAAACCTAAGCTCGTATACCAAATGTTATGGACCAAATACAACAAAAAAATTAATATAGACCATGCATACAAATGTGAGCATGGATCAAAACTCCAAGATAGATAAGAGAGATAAGTTACATAATAACTCAAATAATAAGAGAACCTCCTACAAATACCTAGAAATATTCATACATCCAAATCATGTGTCCTCAATAATAATTATATAATCTCCATATATACCTATTCACACATTGGACATGTGGCCCCTTCATCACTAGGCCGACATACATTTACACGTTGCATGTAAATTTAGCCCTATATATGCTCCCCCTTGGGATCACACCATATAAATTTGAACCAATATATGTCCCCATGAGGGTAATAACATAATAGAGACAATATCCATTGTTCTTTCCACACCACAATGTAAGGAGGCATGTTAGGATTTATGAGGAGAATGGGAAAATTATATAATGCGTATATAGGAAGTGAATAAAATCACTCTATCCATAGCTAAGCCAAACCTTATATTCTATTGCTCATGCATAAATTTTCTGTACCATTTATCTTCTATGTGCTTTATTATATAAGGATCTAAAAGAATTTGCAACATGCCTTGTTCACTCCTATATTTTGTATGCCAATCCATATATTTGATTATTGGCAAGTGATGTTATAATTTTGTGGGACAATTTTTCCCTTTACATCAGGGAAATAAAAACTTGTTTGCATTTTGGTAATACATTCTTGTCTTTTTGTAGCCCTTTGTATAGGATAGCTTTTGGACATTCACAATAACTTTATAATCAACACCCAAATCAAACAACAATTAAGTCAAGCTAAGTTGACAAGATTAAAGAACTCGTAGCATACATTATACTAAGTACACATCACATTGCATACCTTAACAAAGATGTGAAGCTACTATTTGACCATCCATATGTTGCTTTAAAATTAGAAAGAATTAAACCAAGTGTCTCTTTAGAGAACTTTGTGTTACTCGCCATTAAAAAAATGGGTGTTTGTGCATCGTGAATTAAATTCTCTAGTTTAATGATGATGACATATATTTCCTCCATCCATAGCTTCTTCATGTCCACTTACAAAAATAATGTATTCTCTATCAAGCATCATGTAACATTTGGTTGATAATGTGTGTATCATGCACTATCTCATCTCTACTATTCATGTTAAAATTCTTTGCTCCATGTTACTAATTTTTGTAAGAGCCACTTTAAATTTCACTATTAGGCACAATACTGATTAAAAGTATAGGAAGTGGATATTGTAAGGAAGTTGCGTTAAAAAATACAACTCTTCCTAACAGAAAATGTGTCTCTATCTCTATTTCTCTCTCCCAAAAGAAGTAATGTAATGAAATGGAAGAGGTGTAGTAGTAGCATGTTATAAATCCATTATATCATCCTAAATCTCATGATACTAATGGTATCCTGATCACTCATACCATCATTATTGTAAAAATGGACTCCATATGGTTAAACATACATTGTATTTAGCTTTCACAATAAAATAGATAAAAATAAATTCAGTGCAATAACTAAATTTTAAATTTAAGGTCTTTCAATATTTCATGAATATACATTATCAATATAAACCTTATACATTGTCATTTTATTGCCTTCTTCTTTTGTCCCATTGGAACTTCTAAGGGAAGACTAGCTACTTGTGTTTGTTTTCAAATTGGTATAGATCCAAAGTCCATTAACAATTGATCTCTAATAAACAAATTATGAATTGTAGCCACACAAACATATAATTTCACAATCCTAGGAATGAACATTTCCCTATCATTAATTATCTTGATAAAGATACAATCTTCATTTCTGTGTGCACGTTTTTTTTTTAAGTTGTTAATGGATCTTGCAATATTCCCATGTGTGTATGGAAAACCATCCGTGTATACATAATCCTTTTAAGTTTCATAATGAATTTAAGAACATACTATACTTAGAAAATAAAATATTTGAATGACGCCAATATACCATAATGACCGTGTCTATAATGAGGCCCATTAAAGGGTACTAAGGTAACCTCTCCCTAATTAGGAACAATCACATTTGACATAATATACGGATTCAAGTTTTCTCCCTTTATTTTAGAAATGGAAATCATGAAATTATAGTTACCATGTGAAAAAAGATCTCTTAAAATGGGAAATTCCCTATATGTAGACCAAACACCATGTGTGTATCTATTGCATGAATTTTTTTTTATAGTGACACTCGGTTGCTTGGGAGTTGTGCAATACCAACACCTTCCAAATGTATTGCCTGATTAGTAAAAGGCTTAAACAATTTAAATATTCTTAGAGATATTTCCCTCATAGTGACCCAACCATAGTTTACACTCTCAAAATTGAGAAAAATAAAGAATGATTAGCATTTAATGAATTCGAGGAATCTTTAGAATTTTTGGATGGTTGCCTTACAATGCCTCTTTTCCTTGTTGAGACTTTGAGAAATAAATCAATTTGTGTGCAGTCTATAGGACCTACTAGTTTTGCAATAATGGTAAACAAAAAAATTCCATGTTTCGTAGGTAGGCCATTACATTAGTAATGTTCCATTATTATGTGTCATCAATGGTCCTTTAAACCATTCCAATTAGAAAAACTACATGCCACTAATTATTCATAGTAGCATTATAAAGGATCATCTCTATTTATCTTTGAATTTGATGCTCTATTAGAAGATGACACAACACAATTTACTAGAAAAACTTGATCTTGTGGTGCATTAGGTATCAATGAACATCTATTGTGGAAATTCCTTCTAGTTAACATTCTTTGATGTTTCATTCCAATCCACAGAGGAAATTTATTAGAATCATAAGTTGGGGTTTTTTCTAATTTCCCGCAAATCATACATATACACAAAGATATTAATCACATTATCAATCATCATGGAATCCTTATTATAAATCCATTAACTAAATTGTTTATAATATATTAATTTTCATATATTTATTTTGACACATGCATTAAAGAACCTATAAGAGGGATCATTGGAGTTGGATTTTGAATCTATATATAATAAGCATAATAATTAAGTTATGTGAAAATATGCTCATGCCATATTTATCCAAATATTATAGCCAAATTAATACAATTATTAACTTACAACTTGAATAGATGATGAATTAGTAGATTGCTTGGAATTCGTACTAAAAAAAGAAGTGCTAGATGTTTAATTATAACTTTGCATAAGAAACATTACAAAGGGAATACTTTGTGAATGGATATCAAAAGTATACTAATAAAGATATGTGATTTTATTCAAAATATACATTTATAGAATTCATGTTGTTGTAGGTAGTTAACATTATTTGAATTAATTGATACCACATGTAAGTAACCATATCTTCAGCCCAAAACCCTAATTAATATTTGTAGATCTACACATGGTGTCAATATCTAGTCCTCCACCTCTCTACCATCATGATATCATATTGTTTAACTTGTTGGTTTCTTCTTGTAGTAGAGCTCCAAAGTTGAGGCTAGCTAATTTCGTCAAAAAACTTGATGATATCTCGAATATCATTTTCAATGCATCTCATTCTCATTGAATGGTCCTCTATCTAGAATATCACAATCTCATTGGGGATTTTACATGGATTTGACCCTCCTCAAAATCCCTCAATATCTAGCTAGGTACAAATTGGAGACCTCTGTTAAAAGAGAAGATGTCACCCTCTTCTATGGAAGGGAATTTTTCACATTATACTTCAAAGAAAAGGCTTATCATGATTTGAATTTCAAAAGAAACCACTATTTCATGGGGGCTTAGGGGTTATATCGAAATAGACAAAGCCAAAATTTTAACCCAAAAAATGATGTTCCCTTTATAGTTCTAATTTTTCTTAAGCTTCCCTATTTTCCTCACCATTGCTAGAGCAAGGAGACCTTCTACAATATTGGAAATGCTTTAGGAAGATACATAGACATGGTTTAGCCTAAATATGACATGTTTTTTGTGGTTTAATCTATGTTAAACTATATTGAATGGTATTTCCATGGAAATATGGATTTCTCCAGACAATTGATCCTTTCTTCAGGAGGTGGACTATGACCATCTTCCCTTCATATGTAATATATGTCCTAAGTATGGCCATTTTCCCAAAAATTTCCCCAAATAAGAAGAAGGAATACATAGGTAGTAACCCAAAAAGAAAAGGAATCCTAATAGATAGAAAAAACCTCAATTTATCCCTCGGGAGAGTCCTCCCTCTCCTCTTCATCTGCTGGTTGAGCACTCTGCTTCCTCCTCTCAAGTCCATCATCAAATTTCTAGGAACAATAATTATGAAGCTTTAAAGTATTTGTTTAATTTTAAAAATAAGGAGAAATTTTCAATTAACTAGGAAGATGAGGTTGCAATTATCCTCCTTGAAGAAATTCCTTTACTTATTCAGGAGCAAGATAATGAAGAATCTAAGGAGGAGGAAGAGGAATTTCTCTACCTAAAAACATCCAAAATCCCTCTTGGGTTTCCTTCCTTTGCATATGAGAAATATGAGAGAGAGAGAGATTCTCCAAAAATGGATGGAAAAATTAAGAGAGACCTATATTTTGAACAAAAAAATGAAGACAAAGAGTTGGGAATTCAACTTTCAATCATAACAACCTTGAAAGAAGGAATAGGAGCCTCAAATAAATAAATTGGAGTGATCTCCATCCAAGGGGGACATTTATAAATCCTTAAGTAAATGATGAAATTTGCCTTAAGGGAACTATAGGGAACTAAGGGAATGATAAAAGTATTTTAGAAGTTAAGAATACTATTAGATAAGAAAGACCCTTGATTCTCTCACCCCAGAAGACCAATTTGGGTGAGGATGAAATCTTATCCAAAAGGAAAATATATTTGGAGAGGTTGTGGGGAATTCACAATCTATTCCAAGGGAGCCTTAGGAAGAGTATGCACATTGTGGGCCTTGTATATTTTCAAATTGCTTCACAAATGGAAAATTTCTCATTGGCTCGCAACAAGTCTTCTTGATCTTCCCTCTTACATGGTTTTTTCATTCATTAACATTTATATGTCCATATCCTATCAATAAAATCTATTTTGTTGGAATTCATTACGCAATCTTGATTATTCAAATTTTTTTGCTAATTGTATTTTCAGAGGGGAGTTCAATAACACTTTGCATTCTTGGAATAAGAGAGTATTGATGACGAGAAGGTCTAAAATTATCGTTCAACACTTTCAAATCTCACAAGGCTAGACGAGATAGGCGGTAATATAACACTAGGATTATAGCCTTAATAATCTACAACCAAACTAAGATTTTGATTTTATTTATTTGGAAATATCTTTTTTTATTGTATACAATTCTTATTTTTTGAAATATATTAAAGCAAAAATGTGTAGAAATCAAAAGAATAAAATTGCATACACATAAACAAATGGGCAAAACAAAAATAAATTCAAGGCAAAATTATCCAAGTTTGAAAATAAATCAGAAAATTTTATTTTTAGAGTCAAATTTTATTTTGAATTGAAATGTGTCCTTATAAACCCCAATCATGATTAGGATTAGAAGAACGATTTAGAATAAAATATGCAAAACATTCATACAATGGATACTAGGTGACACAAAGAAATAAATAACCAAGTATTCATTGGATAATTTTAAGAAATCGCTAAATATCATTAAATTATGCAAGAAATCATGCTAATAAACATTAAAATAACTAAAAAATTCTGAATAGAATGAATAGGAAATTAAATCAAAATAATCAACCTTGATATATTAAAACAAGAAATACCAAACTATCTTTCGTTGCAACCCTTCCTTGTTGTCACGAAGACAAACTTAATCCTAGAAAAATTAGAATGGATAAATAGAAGACTAAAAAAAATCTTTCAAGGTTTACCATATCTTTACCAAAAATTCTCTCTTCATTCATAATTTCCAATAGAAATCAATTGATTCAGCGAACTTCCTCTAACTTATTTTATTTATTAATTTTTAAAAGTATTATAAGAAAAGGGATAAATTACGAATATTTTAATTTAATGTAACTATAGGTAGATGGGGTCCCTCTCAACTCCTTTTATCTATCAAATATTTACTTTTCAACTTGTAACTTCCATTTTTCTTTTTCTTCCATTTTTATTTCTTTAAAAAAAAACAAGAAGTAAGTATATCACATAAAATGAAAGTTTGTTTTTATTCTCGGCTCATGCTATGTCCCCACTGCTAGTGGAATTTTATTTCCATTTGTGTTGCATTGTTATGTATGGATGTAGAGACTATCGATCAGTTAAATGGAGTGAGTCTTGGCATTTCTCAACATGAGGGTCACATGTTGAAGGGGTTGTTGTGGAAGAAACTAATGGATGCCTCCCTTTATTTTTTCTTCTAATGGTTGTGAAAGGTGGGTGTCAGATTAAGGGTGTGGGAGACGACATTGTTCATGAAACTGAAGTAAATGAAACTCAATGAGTTGGAATACCAGGAGGTCTGCTACATCACTTAGTGGAGGTTTCTTGCACCATTATTCAATATCAAAGGATAATTTTTTGACTATTCCTTGCACTCTTGGGTTGCGTTTTCTATGTAATAATTCATCCTTTGCTTGATTCATTATATTTTTTAGCTTTTGTTTGGTGTCATTTCTATGTTAGTGGTCTTCATGATTTTATTGGTGTATTAATGTGATTGATCCTTTAGTTCTTGGTGGCTATAATGACTTTGGTGTCACTCTCCCTTTCTAGTTTAGTCTTCCTCATTTTGGGAGTTTCATGGCTTAAGTCCCCTGGTGGTATGCTTGTTGGGTCAGCTCTACCCTGTGCTCCTCACTTTGGGAATGTCTAAACACTTGTCAATCAAGATGGGTGGAGTTTTTTGGTGTTGATTTTAATTTGGTCATTTGTTGTTTCGAGGGGGGTTCGACGTTTTTGGATATACATTCTATTATTGGCTTGAAGTTGAGGGGGCTATGATTGGTGGCTTTTATTGGAGCTAGAGAAATTTGTGGTATTTACCTTGTGTTGGGTTACTTTTCTTTTTGTCCTCAATGCCATGAAAGTGGATGTGCAACCACATGGGGCTTAGAGGTCGTGGCCAACAAGGTTGGTCGCATGCCTAGACTAAGGCCTAAGAATCATCTACCATTTATCATTCAAAAAATTCTCCTAGCATTTTGGAGGAGATTCATTAGTTCTTTTTAAATTTGTGTGGTTGGAATTTATAGCTTGGAAGTTCGAATTTACCATAGTCATCATTTTTGACTATCGGTGTTTCAATTCCATAAGAGGATCCATCATCAAGACACAAAATCCTGAGGTAATGAATGTCAAAGAACCATATAAATATATGAGATGAAGAATGAAAGAAGAGTGTCAACACTAAAACCTAAAAACTCAAAAAACTAAGATAAAATCTCTAGTGGATCAAAATCCTTCTCTTTTGGGCCCTTGAAAAAAGTTGTCATTCTCTTCAAGTCTTTGGGGACTCCTTGAATCCTATAAAATGGTTTAATCCTTCTCAAAGATTTCATAATCACACTCTACTACGAATTATGGAGGAGATATTATAGTTGAAGCAAGCATTTGACTACATATCATGTTGCCACATTTAGAGGGAAAGAAACAATGAAGAAGATTTTCTGTCCAAGGAGGGCACTAGACAGCCTTTGGGAAATTTGTAGATCTCAGAGAATATAGATGGAGCAGTTTAGGAATACCAATGTTATCCTTTCATTGGAGGATAACAACTATGTATTTTTTGCAGCCTTTATTTGATCACATATTTTTACTCCACATATCATTCAGCCACTTGATAGACTTCTTATATGCTAGTAGTGGATATCATATATGACTTCAGTTTTTGTTTGAATACACAACGAGTTTTGTTTTTATATGATTTGGATATTGACAAGTTTCTGTTTTTTATGCGATATCATGCTCACCAGGCTAGTGTGTTTGAACTTGGTTTTTTGTTTTACTTCGTCACTGGGACAAAACTGGAATGCACATGGATGCATATACAAAATGTAACTTTTTCTTCGTTATAAAAAGTTATGATTTTTTCTTCAGAAATAATAATAATAATAATAATAAAATAAATAAATAAGCCCTAGGGGAGAATAAATGTAAGTAATATCTAATATTAATACTCTTATAGTAATAACCATAAAAAATTATTATAATAAAAAAATATTAATATTATTCATAATATAATATTATTAAAATATACTATGATATTTTTTATTATTATATTATATTACATAATAATAAAATAATACTATTTTTTAACATACCTATTAATAATATAAATTTAATGATATTTATGTTATAGTTTAATATTATTAATAATATTAATAAAATGGTATACACATTTTCCTTTATTTTCCTTTTGCTTTGGGAGTCTGGTCACCTGTTAGTGCATATTTGGGTATCACAAATCAATGGAAAGGTGCACCTTATATGGAGGCCTGAGAGATTTGGTGGAATAGAGCAGAACCAAAAAAGAACCACTACTTTCCTCCTCTCATCTCATGGGTTATTTGGCTTACAAGGAATGTTGACATATTTCAATATAAAACAAATATACCTGATAGGGTTGCAACCCAAATAATTGTCATTTTTTCTCTTATCTCTGGTCCGAAACAACTCAACAACCTTATAACCTGAAGATATTTATCGGTCATACCCGTCGCCATAATTTGATGGTGCCTCCCTTGTTGGATGTGCATGTGGAGAAGGGTTCATCCTATATTTAAAGCAAGATCATTTTTTCAAATTTAAGAGTGGGTTGCGATATGGCACAAATAATTTTTTTGAACTGTGAGCCTCGAATTGCTTTTGTTGTTTGCATTAAAAAAGGAGTTTGCAGGTTACCGATCTTTGGGGACTCAAATATTGTTATAAATTGGTTCAATGATATTTCTAGATGCCACATGCACACACTATATCCAATTATTGAGGAGATAAATATTTTAAAACAGTCTTTTGACCATATCACTTGTTTCCACATTTACAGGGAAAGAAACATAGAAGTTGACTCCTTATCTGAAGAAGGTGCTACTTATAATATGGAACTTGGAAAATCTCAGAGTTGATAAATGGACAAGCACATGAATATTGTCATCGACCCTTCATAAAGGGCATGCAAATGGATCCATAATGTCTCTGTTTTTTCGTTGATATATCTTATCTATGAGTATGCATTGAACAATCTACATTAATGATGCTAAAGTTATGCATTTTTATTATATATCCACAAAAAATGTTTTTTTATTTTCAGACTTGTAATGATGCATATAAAAGGGGTAAACAATCGTTTTTGGGCAAGATAAGGCCAACTTGTTGGTATTTTTTTAGCACATATCAGTGCACATAAAGAATGTAATTTTCACCCTAAATGAAAGTTACGATTTTTGTCTTTAGAAAATAAAAAACAAAAAATGGTATAATAATAATAATAATACTATTTTTTTATAAAAAAAATTGAGTAGCTTTGCATTAAGTTTGTGCCCAATCACAACAAATACACGGGTGATTACATTTCCCTTTTTTAGAACTGTGTCGGACATTTTGACAGAATACCTATTACATTACTAAAGTCCCATTACATGAATGTTGAACCATTACATTTTCGGTACTGACACATAAACAAATGGATGATAAACCATTCAAAAGGCTTCCAAAACCGCAAAAGGAATAAAAAAAAACAGTAGTGAGCATTCTTCTGCATGTATATTAATCACTTTCAGTTGATGGTTTGTTAAGATCAATGTCTCACTTGACGGGATCTTCTAGAAGTCGATCTTGACCTGTAGGAGCATATCTACTAAGCTTGAGGTCCGTTATAATAGCCCTGAGTGCATCCACTTCATCTTCCAGTCTTGAGATATGATGTTGAAGAGCCAAAATTTTATCAGCATGCTCAACCTATGAGACATACATATGGCATAATTTGATTTGCAATTCATAATCAACCTTTTGGAGAGCTTCATGAACAAATAAGCAATTTAAAAAATGGTTATCTATCGAAGAAGACTCTGAAATGGAATAAATGTTCATGATGATGTAAGGGTAGGGAGGTTGCAAGTAGCAAGTTTCATAAAAGTGTTAGCTCGACCACCCCGATAAGACTGTAGAAAGAAAACAATTCCCCAAAATTGAAGGAAAAATTGAATTGTAGTGACCCAACTATTAATGCCCCAGTTGTGCAAGGAACCATGTAGTTAAATAAACATCTTATTGGTTCACCAAAGTAGATAAAATTCGTCTGATAACCTAAAGACCCAAGATTGACATGCTTCCTCTAAGCCATATACGTCCTTAAAAATTAGAAAGGGAAATATCTATAAAAGTTTTCGGTAGAGCCTCTAACAATTCTAGAAAAATTGAATTGAACTTCTAAACGCTGATATAGGAGCCTATTTTGGAGGGGTTTCCATCCAAGCCCTGTCTTCTATAAGTTTCCAAATAAAAACTAGGGAACTAAGAATTAACTTCACACAAAGGATCCCTCATCCGTCTATGACTAATTGTGGAAGAGATACCACCAAGGTTGTTTGAGAGCTAGAGATCCCTTTATGCCAAAATTCCCATGAGCTTGAGTGTTGAGCCCACAATTTCACTGTCAAAAGGATATAAGCTTGAAACCGGAGTCGAATATCTTCGCATAGTAGCCCAAAAAATGCATGCATGGATGCCACAATGAAAATCAAATGTAGAGATATCACCAAATTAGCGCACCACCAAGATGGTGGATCCATGCATAGAAAAAAGTCAAACAAAAATGGGGAAAGATCTAGATCTCTTTCTCTTTTCTTATTTCTAGGATTATCGGGACACTCACTTTTATAGTGACCCATTTTATGACAATGATAGCATTCTATCTTAGACATGTCAATCTTCTTTGTTGGCCCTTTCTTCTTGAATTTTCCCTTGTGATGAGCAATGCAAACATTTGAAATTCTTCATTATTGGTTGCTAATG
This sequence comes from Pinus albicaulis, assembly GCA_034641835.2. NCBI lineage: Eukaryota > Viridiplantae > Streptophyta > Pinopsida > Pinales > Pinaceae > Pinus > Pinus albicaulis. The sequence goes on from CM076578.1 coordinate 1,452,107,749, forward strand.
ATATCCTTAACTCTTCTTGACTGCATGGAGAGAGCTAGAGAGCCCTTTATGCCAAAATTCCCACGAGCTTGAGTGTCGAGCCCACAATTTCACTGTCAAAAGGATATAAGTTTGAAACTAGAGTCAAATCTCTTCGCATAGTAGCCCAAAAAATGCATGCATGGATGCCACAATGAAAATCAAATGTAGAGATATCACCAAATTAGCACACCACAAAGGTGGTGGATCAATGCATAGAAAAAAGTCAAACAAAAATGGGGAAATATCTAGATCTCTTTCTCTTTTCTTATTTCTAGTTTTGTCGGGACACTCACTTTTATAGTAACCCATTTTATGACAATGATAGCATTCTATCTTAGACATGTCAACCTTCTTTCTTGGCCCTTTCTTCTTGATGTTTCCCTTGTGATGAACAATGCAGGCATTTGAAACTTCTTCATTATTGGTTGCTACTGATATCCTTAACTCTTCTTGACTGCATGGAGTCCATAGTTCCTCAAAAGTGGGAGCTTCTTTCCAGCTATTGAGACCTAAAGCAAAAGCACTCTAAGAAGGTGGAAACCCTAATAAGGCAATGATCACAAGTTCCTTGCCTAGCACTATTTCATCAATGGAAATAAGATCATCTCTTATTCTTGCTATTTTCACAAATAAAATGGCCACAATATGTAATATCCCCAAAGGGCAAATGCGTAATACTCAAACACAATATGATAACTCTGAAGAAAGTAAACAATAAATCTAAAGACAACACTTAATGTACGAGAAGCCGAGCCATTTTATTATAGCGGGAAGTGGGGGTGAAAAGAAAGTACAACAATGCTCAAAATATGAGGCACTCAAGCGAAAGAGATGGGATTAATGACCTTGAATGATCCCACAAGAGGATCGCGTATTGCCGGACAACCGGAAGGTAAACCGTGTTGTCCCTACTGCAAATCGGGCTGGGATCGCAACCGCCGGAAAGATAAGTTTATCTAGGTAGCATGGGAGCTCCTTTTCGTATGATGCTAAAAATTTAGATTTGGGCTCTATGATGGATCCCCAATATACCCCAGAGAGGATTTCGCATCTATCAATCAGATTGTGTCCATCTCTCTAGGGCTTCGTGACTATGAAGTTACGAAAAGTGCAAATCCTCTGTGATGAACTCGATATATGATGATATGATGGTTGCAATGATACACAATCATATCTATGCAAGAAGGTTTGATCCCTTCACTGGATCCTTGGGCTAAAATCTCAAGATCTAGCTCCTCCAATCTACTCCACTAAAAATAGATGCTGGATGAACAATAGCTTCATAATACTTCGTTGTAAGAGAGGGAGGCTCAATAGCCTACTACTAGATATGTCAATACAGCTCCTGAATTATGGAAACAATAGATCCAATGTGAGGAGATGATCCCTCACAAGATTTCCAGCTGAAATACTGGAAACTTCCTTCCTCCAATAGATCGACAGGACTGGACTGTGAAATCCTTGAAGGGATTGTTGCTGCATGGAGGTAAAACCCAATGGCCTTAATGCTGGATATATATTTGTTGCTCCTGGAAGACTGAATCTGAAGAAAAAAGTGGTAGGATGAATCCTCCACTGGTTTCCTAATTGAATTCTAGAAACAACCTCCTGAAGATGGCACCAATGCCTTATAAGGAATAGAGCTCAATAGAAAACCTTCCCAGAGTAGGCACACAAGTCCTCTATGGGTAAGGGTGGGATTCCTTCTCGGGAACACCCTATGCTAAACAGCACTGCAAACTTAGCTAAATAGCATAAGAGTGCAAGGAATTGTCACCTGACAAATCCAGATCTAAACAGATCAAGAATAATCCAAGTATCCAAATCTTCCTTCTATTATGCCTTCACCTTTATTATATAGATCATGAGCCTTCCATAGCCTAGGCCCACTCCAAATTGCGTTGTACATGTGGACATAAGTCTCCATGGTTGACTACGCTATTTCTCCATGTCCTCCATCATGTTCACATGGGGTGATCACCATCTCCATCATGTGTGCATTAAATGCATCACTTCCTCCACTAACTTATCATAAGTGCTTTATGATCTTCTTTGAATGCACTATGATCTCAGTTGACCTCTTCAAAGATCCTCAAGATTTTACATTTAAAATCCATGATCTTATTTGATGGTTTCATCCTCCATTATCTATCTCTTAAATGAGACATGGTCTCCATTTATTTATCATTAATGGAGCTGCTCCACTACTCCATGTTTTAGATCTAGATCTATAATATCCACATACACACATCAAAAGTGAATTTTATTCATATTTGAGGATTATGGGTCCCTCCACCCTTTTATTTACTTAATTAATTAAGTTTTTTAAGAACTCTAATATTCCAAATATCATGTGAAAACTTGGGAATATTATAGTCCTCCCCGGCAAAATGTTGCTTGTCCTCAAGCAACTGCAAAAGTAGATGCTGGAGAAATCTATCCCCCTCCAAATGGCATCCACACAAGGAAGGTCTCCCCATTTTCTGCAATGAATTATGTATGCCCATCACCCAAGTTTCCTCTCTATAATTTCTAGAGTGACCTCTAACTGTGTAGCTAGATGTCCCTCATCAATCATGAAGCTCCAAGTGACAACCATAAGCTGTCCAACAACCTCCACAATACATGAGATACATAAAGATAGATGGTTTCTTCCACAAAATGAAAGCTCCAACTCACAAAGTATACCTCCATCCCATACTACATGAAGTAAAGAAAGGTTTTTCATGCCTCCATCCTTAGCCCTATTGGCCTTGTTGAATCTAAGCATTATCCCAACATTGCGCAACAGAAGAAGTAGAGACATATGGGTAGACAAGGATGTCAAACCATATTCCCCCAATAGTAACCAATGCAACGATGTTCCCTACTGCCACACGACACCATCAAAATACCAAGTATGGTGTCCATACTCTCCAAGTAAGAGACATCAGAGGAGTGCTTCTTGCTACCATCCTCAAACACTATCATGAAAATTAAGGGAGTATGTAGGACCAAGGTCCCCCAATAAAAGCCAAAACAACAAGATCTCTTGCTGCCTCTTCACATCATCATGTGAATCATGGAGCAACAGCAATATATTGAATGAAATATGGAATGTCATATCAGCCCAATACAAACAAACTCCATTATCACACATCATGAGAGTATTATGCCATATCACAAACAATACAAAACACATAAACATGGGAGATGTCATGTGATGACCAAACTCTCTCAACCAAAATGAACATGCCTTCTTCTACTTCATTCTGCCATTGATACACAAGGCATGAGTCAAGGAAATATGAGCCATTAGGTGATAACCATACTCACCTAAGAGCAGCCAGCGCAGCCATGCCTCCTTCTTCATCACATGAGTTTTCTTCAGGCATGGATCAAAGATATAGTAGCCTTTGGGTAGTAACCAAACTCACCCAAGAGCAACCAACGTAACCAAGCTTCTTGTTGGCCTATGTCATATATTTGAAAATGGTTATGCAACCCCTTGCTTATCATCCTCACCCACTCATCCCCATGTGGATGATGAATGATTTTCTGCATAAACATGGTATCCTCTCTTTGTAGAATACCATTCTCCTCAAAATGATGAATAACTTTGCACTCCATGACATTTTGAAGTGAACCTCCAATGACATCTCTTAATGAGACCTTATTCTCATCAATGGCCCTCCAAAAATAGTGAGGTTATGGATCTGTTGTAGGTAGAAGTTTCTCTTTGAGCTGTGAGATGCTTATTGAGAAAGTGTCAGCTGGAAAGGAGAAAATATTCCTCATTTCAGGATGCCTACCATCCATCATCTTTACCTCCATTGCTTCATGAGTGAAGCTACCTTCAGAATGCTCCAAGAATAATGGAGCCCTTTTATCATCACTGCTACTAAGTGACAGCATTGTAGATCTGCATGGTAATACATATGTTGTCTCATGGCAAGGCACAATGCTCAACTCATAGCCAGCCTTTGTACATAGGCTCATGCTCATCCCATCTTCTGAAACTATACACTTCAACTCAAAGGGTTGAATGTAGCTCATCAATGATGAACTGGGATAGCTCTTCATCTCCTCCTTGATTAGAGCAAGGGTCCTCTGCACTGTGATATGTTGTTGCTTCAAATTAGCATATTGTTCTAACCCTTGGTCATGCATTAGCCCTGATGGCATGTCCCCATAAGTTTCAATAAGAGGTACTGAAACAATATGAGATGAAATTGAATGCATACCTTGGATCAACTGATGTGTGGAAACCTCTTGCAAGACCACAAGAGTTCCTCCAACCGGGACAATGGTGTCTCCAATTACTAGTAAGAGTGATGACTACTCTTCTATCAATGTACCAGCACTAGAATCTACCTCCTCTTCCTCATGCATCTCCTGAATCATGCATGGGACTCTATATGTCAAGAGATCAAGACTATCTTGAAAAGATGCAAGCGTCTCTTCTCTGGATACAAGTAATTCTGCAACTGGTGGTGAATGTAGTGACTCCTTGTCCAGAGTGATAAGAATGACATCCTCCTTTGACTTCTCAGGAAATGTCTCTTTGTGAAGTATCTCTGGTTTTCTCACATCAAACTTCTTTCTCAACTTGTGAAAGAAATCTGAATATTTATTCACCCTTGCATTCTCCATGTGACCAAACCACCATTCATTGGCTTCACCTAGAATATGAAGCGTTGCAATCTAGACAACCTCTTTTTCATCCACAGGATATAGCCTGAAAAATGCATCTAACTCTTTCCTCCAAGCCTTAATAGTGCTTGAAGAAGATCAATCAAATGTAAAAAAATATAATCTATTATGCCCCTTTCTTGTATTACTGCTATAGGATCCTCTTTCTTCTTTGATTTTGAAGTATTGTTGGAGAGTTAGATTATCCTTGAATCCTCTACACTATGCTTTGTACTCTTCAAGATACAAACTGAGAGTCTCATGAGTCTCAGGTTCTCTTCTTTCTTCATTTATATACCATTCACCTTCCTCAAAGAAAGTGGGCATAGTAGATCTATGAGGAGATATATGATTCTCTGGTTTTCTTTGTTGTTGATAGGAAGTGCTTGGACCTTCCTCATCAAATATTCTTCTTGGATCCTCCTTTTGCCTTTCTCTCTTCATTTGTTTGACCACTTTGGAGAGATCTTGCATTGATATAAATAGAAGAGTGGCAAATATAAAATCCTCCTTCATGATATATCTCATCTATTTGCTTCTTCTTTTGATGCAAAAGATGAAGTGTCCACAAGCTAAGCCAAAGATCATGCTCTGATACCACTATAATATCCCCAAAGGGAGAATGCAGTAATACTCAAACACAATATGAAAGCTGCAGAAAGATAAACAATAAATCTAAAGACAACAACAGAATGTACAGAGAATCTAAGCCATTTTATTATATAGGAGGTGAAAAGCAAGTACAACATTTCTCAAAATATGAGGTGCTCAAGCCAAAGAGATGGCCTAGAATGACCCTACAATGATCCCAAAAGAGGGACTGCGTAACTGCTGAACTGCTGGAAGGTAAACTTCGTTGTCCCTGTTGCAACTATTGGGACTTCAACTTCCAAAAAGATATAAAGTCAGATCTAGGAAGTTTGGGAGCTCTGATGATGCTGAAAATAGAGATTTGGGCTCTATGATGGATACCTAAGATAACCCAGAAAGGGTTTCTCATATCTATCAATATAAGAAAACCACCCTCTTAGGGATTCACATATACACTGTTGGGTATGCAAATCTGCTGCATAATCTGATGATATGATGGCTGCAATTATGCATAATCAGATCTATTCAAGAAGGGTTGATCCTTTCACTAGATCCTTGAGCTAAAAGCTCAAGATCTAGCTCCTCCAATCTCCTCCAATGAAAATAGATGTTGGATGAACAAGAGCTTTAGAAAATTTTGTTGTAAGAGAGGGAGGATCAATAGCCTACTACTAGATATGTCAATATAGCTCCTGAGTGATGGAAACAATAGATCCAATATGAGGAGATGATCCCTCACAATATTTCCAGCTGAAATATTTGAAACTTCCTTCCTCCAATAGATCTACAGGACTGGACTATGCAATCCTTAAAAGGACTGCTTCTGCATGGAGGTAAAACCCAATGGCTTGAATTCTGAATACATATCTGCTGCTCCTAGAAGACTGAATTTGAAGAACAAATTGGTAGGATGAATCCTCCACCGGTTTCCTAACTGAATGCTAGAAACAACCTCCTGAAGATGGCACCAATGCCTGATAAGGAATAGAGCTCAATAGAAAACCTTCCCAAAGTAGGCACACAAGTCCTCTATGGGTAAGGGTGGGATTCCCTCTTAGGAACACCCTGTGCTAAACAACACTGCAAACATAGCTAAACAACATAAGAGTGCAAGGAATTGTCACCTGACAAATCCATATCTAAACAGATCAAGAATAATCCAAGTATCCAAATCTGCCTTCTATTGTGCCTTCACCTTTATTATATAGATCATGAGCCTTCCATAGCCTAGGCCCACTCCAAACTGCGTTGTACATGTGGACATAAGTCTCCATGGTTGACTGCGATGTTTCTCCATGTCCTCCATCATGTTCACATGGGGTGATCACCTCTCCACTATGTGCATTAAATGCATCACTTCCTCCAATTAACTTATTACAAGTGCGTTATGGATTCTACTTTGAATGCACTATGATCTTAGTTGACCTTTTCAAAGATCCTCATGGTTTTACAGTTAAGATCCATGATCTTATTTGACTGTTTCATACTTCATGATCTATCTCATAAATGAAACATGATGTCCTTTTCTTTATCATTAATGGAGCTTCTCCACTACTCCATGTTTTAGATGTAGATCTAGAATATCCACATTCATACATCAAAATGGGATTTTATTCATCTTTGAGGATTATGGGTCCCTCCACCATTTTATTTAATTAATTAATTAAGTTTATTAAGAACTATAATATTCCAAATATCATGTGAAAATTTGGGAATATTACACAATATCTTCCTTAGTCATCTTGGTGGTCCTTAATTCATTCTTCAAGCTTGCTACTTCACCAATGTTCTTGATGGTGAATAGTTTTGACAAGGCTTCGTACATTTCTTGAGCATGGTCAATGTTAGCTATGTAAGGGACAAGGTTGTCCTTTATGCCTTCAACCATTAGTCATGGCCACCAATTCCAATTCCCTGTATTTCATCTTATCAACATCACTGGAGTGTTTTTGTAGGCTTCTTTACTTTTCCCTTCACCACATCTAATACTTTGTTCTTTTCAAGGATGAGGTCAATCCTCTTCTTCCAAGATCTGTAGTTTGATGCTCCTTCAAGCTTGTTCTCTCCCTTCATCGTGTTAGACATTTTTCTTGAAGATAGTGAAACTTCTTTCCTTAAAGTGCTTCCTCTTATGATTCCTTGATCAATTCCTTGCGACTGCCTTTTCCTTCTTTCTTCACCAAAGCTCTGATACCATATTAGAAATTGAGAGAGGCATAAATATTTTCTTGTTCTTGATAATTTACTTGTGATGTTCTTTAATTCTTATTAATTGCTTATTATCTTCTTTATTGTTAGTTCATCAAGAAAATATCAAAGCAATAACACATAGATCAAGGGCACCAGATATAGGCAGACAACCAGGGAAAAACCCCACTCTAGGGGAAAACCCAGTCAGTAATTCTTCCTTCAATAATTTTCCTGAGATTCTAGACCTTGACTCACACTTCCTACACACCAAGTCAACCTTCTTCTTGATCCTACTTTCGACCTGGAAGCAACAACAACAGTAGCAACACTATGCAACACTTCCTTTGACTCCGTTTCCGCAGCCTTCGATCTTGGAGGAACACATTTTGACTTTATTCAGGGTTCGATTTTTGACCCAATACAACTTCTCATGAACCAAAATCCAACAAAAAAACTTCACTTTATTCTTCTTGATGTAACCGTTGAAAAGTGTAACTAGGCTGTATTTTCATGTTGACTATAAAATATGCTCCTTAGAAAAGAAGCTCACACATCTCAATGCAACGATGGAAGACAACCCTTAAACACCGTGAAGAAATACCTCTACAATGCATGGAATTCACCATGATCTAGTCGGCCTCATTCACCATGAAACTAGTCCGTCTAACTCATAACTATATGGTCGGCTTGCTTAAAAAGAGATATGCTATATGTGTGTGTGTGTGTGTGTGTGCGCGCGCGGTCATGATTGAAAGAACAAGTAATCAAACATCTCTAAGATAAAAATGCGAACTAAAAGAAAATTAGACGTATATCTACAAGGATACAGTGCGGATATCTACAAGTAGACTATGCGAATATACAACTAGGATAACACAACTAAATGTAACTGGTGTACTTACAATTTTTTACCACAAAAGATGAGGATATATATACAAAGAGGTTGTTGATACCATAGCAGAAAGATTACGTTAGTAAGTTGAGTATGCCACAGCAAAATTTGCAGACACTACAACAGAAGATTGCGTTAGTCAATTGCGTACACCACGGAGGTTGCGGACACCACAACTGAGATGGCGTTAGTCAATTGTGTAAAGGAATTTCAGACACCATACTAAAGATAGCATGCTACAAAAGGATAGTGTGGAATCCACAGCTCCATGTATAAATTCACGCACATATATATACCTTCTTCTCACAATTCAAGTGATTTAAATACCAGTATTCTCAAAGTGAATATTGTAGTTCTGAAATCAAATATTTGTCTTGGTTATTGATAATTGACTTGATGAGAAATTAACATAACTAAGAAAAGAGAAGAGAATACATAAGAACGTTCACAATTAATTATCAAGAAGAGAATTGTATTAACCTTAAGCCCTCCAAATTCTCAACATGGTATTAGAGCTAAGGTGTTGAACATAAGGGCTGCTTGTCAACAAAGACACTCAAAGAAGCAAAGACCATAAGTTTGGATTGGAAAGATAAACCAGGTTGCAAGGAAGACTATCCAACCATTTCATGTGAAAAGATCAACTCATTAATCTTTGGTATCAAAATATTTTCACTCAAAACATTATTTGAAGGAAATCTCAACTTCTGAAGATAGAAATTATACTCAAGGGTTCAAGTACAACAAAATTGAAGAAAGGAAACCCTTGACTTCATTGTCAATCACCATAAAGGAAGCTACAAGAAAATCTACTCAAAATATTCATGACCCTATTTATCAAGATGCCTTTTTGTAAAGAAGGCAACAAGCTGGTTGGATCATCAAATTTCAGCACATGGAAGAAGAGAACAGACTTAAATTTAATTGAAGATGCAGTAATGGAATATACCAAAGGATCTATTGTTCAACCTCCAAAAGAAGATACTTCAGCCCATGCTAAGTACATGAAGGGAGAAATTAGGGCCCAAAGGATTCCCATAGAATCCCTCAAAGACTCTCTCATTCCCTATGTATCAAAACTAAAGACTACAAAACAAATATATGAAAAATTGGTGGAGTTATTCTCTGTGAGTACTGCTCGAGAAGAAATATCTCTGAGACAAGAACTATACAAAATGGAATTATCAAGGGAAGCAGGAATCACCCCATACTTTATGAGGATTTATGAAATTAGAGATCAAGTACATGTACTAGGAGAAGTGATGTCTGACACTAAGATGACAATAGTGGTGTTGAATGCTCTACCAGAGGAATGGGGAAGCTTCACTTCTAGTCTATATGGGAAGAAATAACCCACTCAATTCCATGATTCATGGTCTCTATGTAAAATATAGGAAACAGGACTAAAGTCCAAAGTTGATATAGGACCAAGTGAACAGAATCATGCCTTTGCAGCCTCATACAGGAAGAAAGGAAAATTTGGAAAATTTGGCTCTCATAATAAAAGAAGAAATATGGACAACGTGCGATGCTTTGGATATGATGAGATTGGAAATTATAAAGGAGATTGTCCTAAATCGAGAAATTGAAAAAGTAAAAAGGAAGAAGCCCATGTCACGTATTAAAGAGAAGAGCCTGACTCTAAACGATCTAAGAAGGGGGAAGCAAGAGATCTCTATTATGATTGAGATCAGATTCCTTTGTAACGGATCTGGAATTATTTGTAAAATTGTATGATAGCATGTACATTAAGAAGCATCTCGATAAAAGCATGGAAGGAGCTCTCAAGGAAAAAGCTTCGGAAAAACCTTTCTACTAAAATTAAAGGAGTCATCATGAAGAAAAAATTTTGGGATGTGATGAAATATAGGTAAAGCAGGTTAAAGGAATGAATTTCTTCATTTAAGAGAGATTGCTATGAGATGACTCAAGGAAAAAGGTATGAGGTATGTATATATTTATATGTTAATATTGGATGTTGTTCATGTTATATGGTTTCAAGTAATGGACTTTTGTATTTAGAAGTATGATCTATGAAGGAGTATCTCTCTATGCACGAACATATGAAATCAAAATAATATGTCCTCGTGAAATATGAGGTGGTTGTATATGAACGAGGAACTAGAAAATGTGTAAGTTCCTGGGAATGGAGAATTTGCAGAGAGGAAGAGATCATGAAATGAAACCATGACAAGAGGCAGTGATCATTTGGAGGCCAAGAAGATGTGACTAGAATATCTCTTGGAAAAATATGTAGAATCTAACAAGAGAAGAAGACCCTTGGAAAAACATATCATTAGGAGATGTGTCAATATGTATGAAGGATGTCAATGTTTATAGAAATATGTCATTATGAAATATTGATGCAGCCAAACCCGCAAACCCGTAATCTTTCCAAAAACTATGCATATAAGAATGCATCGCAATCACTACCTAATTAAGATTCTGTCATACCTAATTAAGACTCCAATCTCAAAATTTCCATACACTTTCCAATTGCGAAGCTATCCTACACATTTTCACCCTCTCTCGATGGTTTTTGAAACCATACTTCAATGCACAAGGTTCTTTATTTAATCCCAAAATTTCCATTTAAAAAAAACTTCATTCACAAGCTCAACTCCCATTAAGGTTATGAAACCATACACTCCACAACCAAACTTTTATAAGATTTAAAAACCTCAATCCATAACCAATAATTTCAATTTCCATTTATTTCCCAACATTCACATATGGTTTTTTTTAATGCCTCGATTTCCAAATAAAAATCTACAAACAACAAAAAGTGTGTTAAACCTGAATTTGGCAATTTAATACACCATATATCGATTTCATGCATTAGAATTTCATGCAAACACCATCGTACCTTACTCCGTTCGAACTCCTGCAATATGTCAACTTCTGGACCGCGCCTTCAATTTCTGGACCACGCCTTCTGGGACATCCACGATATCAAATAGATATTCGATATATAATTGACTCCAAAAGTTTCGGACTTCTGAAGTGTCTGAATGCACAGTAACTACAACGCTATACTATTTCACCTTTTTATGCCATCATTTCTGGCATCAACGCAGGCATTTCAATACTTACAGTCGATTTTGCCAAGCAATTCCAGATCTCAATTTATGTCCATTAACTGAGTTCAACGCAGACTCATACATTATTCAATGTGTTCATTTAATTTAGAAAATGATGCTATTTCATACCTGCATTTAAATTCCAGCGCTGACTCAGATCTTCGACTGCTGCTTCAAAAATGGAATTCGATTTGTTCTGAATCTGAATTACACGGATTTTTGAATTGATTCAACCCAGGACTTTTAAATCGACTTCAATTGTCTTAAAATCATCAACAGCATTTTAAATCGATCAGAATTTCTCAATCGATGCCACTAAAGGAATCGATTCCAGCAACATATAATTCAGTACATCCTCAAGTTCAGAAATTAGTTTACTGCGTCCCTCAGACATCAGTAATTCGTGTAAAAACCAGATTCATATCGATTTCTTCAAATCGAATTCAATAACCTTTTATGTAACGATTTCCATATATATATTTCCAGAGTTAAAACAAGAATTTCTCCTCTTTCCATTGCTTCAATTCACGGCTTGCCAGATTGTAACTCTTTTTGCCAGACCAAGAATAAATTGACTATGTTTCTTCAATATTAACCTTCGAAGTCGATGTCAGACATTCAACACATGTATAACCAAATCTGGATTCAACTCAGCTTCACAAAATGCCATCTTCTAAGTCTATTTTAACAAGACCAATATCAAATCGAAATTTCAAATCCGATTTGATCCCTTTTCAAAATTACCGATCCCCTTTTCATCCTCTTCAACACATATATATATAAATTCAATTCGATTCAAAGTATAAATTGGTATTCATTCAAAATCGATACTTACAATCTCTCAATACAGAAATCGCTCTTCTTGTCCGAGACTAAGACCATACTTCGATTACAAAACTCCTCTCATACACACACAGCAAATTGTTACTAACGTTTGAAGAGCATACATTACAATTCTTCTCTTATAAACCAGCAACATATACTAACTCAATCGACATTGAATCCTAATTACAACATAACCCAGGAAGAAGACATAAACTTTAGAAATCCAATGTTGTATTAATGCACACAATTACTTACAAACTCTTGATTTGGCTAGATATTCGAGATCTATGGCCCTTTAGAATTCCCGAAGGCTTGCAAGTAGAAACCTACTCTCTACTCACGCTCTCACTCTCTCTGGAACTATTCAATTGTATTTTCCTCACAAAAACCACTCATATTTATACATAGATAATGAATTTAATTCACTCCAAAAATCTCTCCACCTAATCCTCAACTAAATCTATATGTTAGGTGTGGACTCAACAAAGTCCCATACATAGAATTCCTATTCCTAATTTTGCTCCTAATCTATTTCTCTCATATCCTTTTAATTAATAAAAGAATATTTACAAAATCCTCACTTATATAATTTATCTCCTATTTTATTTAAAAATAAAAAATTAATTAATAAAATAATAAAAATGTCACACCCCCCTTTATTACATATTTACAAATGAAAAATGGCCTTGATGCTCCTGCATCAGACTCCCAAGGTTGAAATTAAACATGATCGCCTGATCATGTGATCGGATCGGTGTATGCCTGGATCCCATATCTTGTGCTGCAATTTCCCACTTGTCGCTGCTTCTGTCTGTTGTTCTTCTCCAGGTCTCCACACTTTATGCTGCACTGCCCCACTGGTTGTGCTCTCGCAATCTTCTGTTGTCTTTCTTTTGCTGCTTCTCCTTTATTTTACTGCTGCTGGCCTCTTCCGGAATACTTTCATCATCATCCGCCTCATCAGTTCAATTTATCTGTCTAATAGATTTTCTCCAGCATCTGCAATAAAACCTGTACTCACAAAACAATTGTTAGAATAAAAAACATAAGGCTTTAGTGCCCTCATAGATGTTGCTTCAGCTGCCACCATCGATGTTGCTATCTTCCAAACCTCCTGTCCCTCTGCAACATTCTTTTGCTCATCACCTTCAAGCAAAATTATTTCAATGTCTACAACTTCTTCCTCTGGTTCCAATGTCTCCAGCAAACATTTCAGCCATTTCTCCTCATGCTGCAAACTAGTTCCAGCATAATCTTCATCTTCTCCTTCGACAATCTTCAGTAATTGTCCATCATCATCTTGATTGATTTTGGCAATCAAATCAAGTTCTTCAAACATTGTAGCCTCATCCTCTATCACTGTAGCAATTTCAAAATTTTGTTCACCAATCTTCTCTTGGCTATACAGACAAGCCAACTCTTCCTTGTCACCCATGGTAACAAGCCTCTGCTTATGAGACATAATTGTCTCATCTTCGTTCTGCAACAGCTTTTCTTCTCTCGAGACAATTCCAAGTGATGGTCTATTTTCTACATCACCTATAAACACAATCAAATTGTCAGCATCAAAGTCACAAGACCCAATGGTCTCACTTGTTGATTCAGTCACCAAGTTTTCTCTCCGCAGCTCCAAGTCTTCTTCAGGACTCAGAAAATCTTTACTAGCTTTCTCCTTAGCTTCCTCTAACAACACTTCAGTATGCTGCTCTGAGTTCCTTTCCAACTTCTTTGTCAGCACATCAGTATGCTAATTTACATTCATCATGTGACTATCAGCTAGTCTCTCCTTCTTTCCATCCTCAACAAATTAACCTATACATAAGTCCTCTGTTTCTCCAATTCTCTTCTCTGAAGATCTAGTTTCCTATACAATTCAACAATTTCATTAGGAGTAGAACTCGGAAACTTCACACAATTTTCCATACCTTCACCAGCTCTTGACTCATCATTAGATGGTCTTCCTTCTTCTACACCAATATTCTGATTAGACTTCTTTGTCTTCATTTCCTCCTGAGATCTTGCTATCTCAGCATTGATCTGAATAGCCTTCAGATTCAATTCTCTCTCCTGAAAAAAATCTAAATCTTGCTCATCTCTTTGTACTGTACCTGAAAACATACACAACTCATTAGTTTTAAAACCAAAAGACCTGTCAGTCTTGACTGCTTCCTCCAACACTTCCCTTGGAATAGATCTGTGTGTGGAATCTTCAAATTCCATCACTGGCTCAAGAATTCTAAGTCCCTCCTTCAATAAGGAAATCACACTTTTCCTTAACTTCATCTGCAATGGTTGCCAAATCATTCTCTTTCCTTTTAGTGGAAAGATCCATCCTCCTTTGTGATCTTCCTGCTCTTGTAGCCATTCCTCTAGTACCTGCAATTGTACCTTCATTACTGCAATTTCTCTTTCTCTGACTTTAGCAGTCGTCTCACCTCTATGGCATTCCTCTGAATCTCTTCTCTGATCCTCCATGATCATCCTCTCCATGAGTTTCTTACTCACCATGAGTTGCACTAGCCTCTGCAACAACAAGCTCTCTTGCTGCCCCTTACCTCACCAAGCTCTCCTCACTCAGTCTTTTGGTAAGTACGTGGTTCACTGCCTCTGGAACCTCTTGAGCACTCTCTTTTGCTCTCTCTATAGGCTATCTCTTCAACTCACCTTCACTTCAGGACACTGCAATTGTCCTCCCTATCTAGCCTTTAGCTGAATGTCAGGTTCACTGCCATCATCTTGTCTGCAACCATAAACTTTAATCATAAATTTCAAATCAGAAAATCATCTCACCTTTAAGATCCTGCATGATCTTGTCCTCCATTCACTTCTGCAATCCTGTTCACTGCAACTGTGTAGCTCGTATACCAAATTTAAAACTGATCTTCCTTTCAAATATTCACACACATTCAAAAATACATTTCGCTCAACAAAACCTCCTTTAAAACAAACATCTTCACTTAACAGATGTGCCCGATACCAAAATCGTATGCAAAGCCTAAACCCGCAAACCCAAAATCTTCCAAAAAAAAACTATGCATATAAGAATGCATCAATCACTACCCAATTAAGACCCAATCCTGGCAATTTCATACACTTTCCAATCATGGAAGCTTTGTAACACATCTTCACCATTTCTGATGGTTTTTGAAAACCATACTTCAATGCACAAGGTTCTTTATTGAAACCCAAAGTTCAATTTCAAAAAAACTTCGTTCACAAGCTCAACTCCCATTAAGGTTATGAAACCAAACACTCCACAACCAAAATTTTTATAAGATTTAAAAAAACCCCTCAATCCATAACCAATACCTCTCAATTTCCATTTATTTCCCAACATTCACATATGGTTTTTTTTAATGCCGGATTTCCAAATAAAAATTCCATAAACAAATGCACCCATGTGTTAAAAACTGAATCTGGCAATTTAATACCACCATATATCGATTTCATGCATTACAATTTCATGCAAACACCATCATACCTTACTCCGTTCGAACTCCTGCAATATGTCAAATTCTGGACCGCGCCTTCTGGCACATCCACAATATCAAATAGATATTCGATATATGATTGACTCCAAACGTTTTGGACTTCTGAAATGTCTGAATGCACAGTAACTATAGCGCTATGTTGTTCCACCTTTTTATGCCATTGCTTCTGGCATTAGTCTTCAATTAACTGAGTTCAACGCAGACTCATACATCTTCAATGTGTTCATTTAATTTAAAAAATGATGCTGGCTCATACCTGCATTAAATTTCCAGCGCTGACTCAGATTTTCGAACTACTGCTTCAAAACTGGAATTCGATTTCTTCTGAATCTGAATTACACGGATTTTTAGATTGATTCAACCCGGACTTTTAAATCAACTTCAATTGTATTCAACTCATCAACAACATTTTAAATCGAACGAAGGTTCTCAATCAATGCCACTAAAGGAATCGATTCCAACAACATATAATTCAGTACATCCTCAAGTTCAGAAATTAGTTTACTGCGTCCCTCAGACATCAGTAATTCGTGTAAAACCAAGATTCAATATTGATTTATTCAAATCAAATTTCAATAACCCTTTATGTAATGATTTCCATAGCATATATATTTCCAAAGTTAAAACAAGAATTGTGCCTCTTTCCATTGCTTCAATTCACGGCTTGCCAAATTGTAATTCTTTTTGCCAGACCAAGAATCAATTGACTGCGTTTCTTCTATATTAACATTCGAAGTCGATGTCAGACATTCAGCACATGTAAAACCAGATCTGGATTCAACTCAGTTTCACAAAATTCCATCTTCTAAGTCGATTTAACAAGACCAATACCAAACCGAAATTTCAAATCCAATTTGATCCCTTTTCAAAATTACCGATCCCCTTTTCATCCTCTTCAGCATATATATATAAATTCAATTCGATTCAAAGTATAAATTGGTATTCATATTCAAAATAGATACGAATAATCTCTCAATATGTAAATCGCTCTTCTTGTCCGAGACTAAGACCATACCGATTACAAACTCCTCATACACACACACACAAGAAATTCGTTACTAACGTTTGAAGAGCATACATTAGAATTCTTCTAAAAACTGCCAAGAACATATATACATATACTAACTCAATCGACATTGAATTCTAATTACAACATAATTCGTGAAGAAGACATAAACTTCGAAATCCAATGCCGTATTAATGCACACAATCACTTACAAACTCTTGTCTTGGCCAAATATTCGAGATCGATGGCCCTTTACAAACTACCCGAAGGCTTGCAAGTAGAAACCTGCCCTCTACTCACACTCTCACTCTCTCTTCAACCATTCAAGTGTATCTTCCTCACAAAAACCACTCATATTTATACATAAATACTGCATTTAATTCACTCCAAAAATCCCTCCACCTAAACCTCAACTAAATCTATATTTTAGGTGTGGACTCAACAAAGTCCCATACATAGAATACCTACTCTCTAATTTTTCTCCTAATCTATTTCTCTCATATCATTTTAATTAATAAAAGAATATTTACAAAATCCTCACTTATATAATTTATCTCCTATTTTATTAAAAATAACAAATTAATTAATAAAATAATAAAATGTCACACCCCCTTTTATTACATATTTACAAATGAAAAATAGCCTTGATGCTCCTTGATCAAATATCATCACTCGTAACTTTTGTTTTAAAAGCAAGTACATAAATGGTTATCCTGATGAATGTGCAGGAAAGCTAATCATGAGAAAGGACGTATGATCTCAGAAGATGATTTAAAAGGAAAGCAACATGGCACAATAATGGGACCGGGGAGTATAGGTGTTCAGAATCACTTTCCTCGATACCCACATGACCTATGATGAGTGATGAACCAGTGTGCCCTATGAAGTTAAAAGTTGAAGATTCCTCAATATCGAAATCCATGACATCGAGGACAGGAATTCTTCATGAGCAGTTGGGTGTCTCACCATTGTTGCTGGAAGTCTCTGGTTAAGAGGGAACATGATGATAAGTTTCTTACTTGGAAGAAACTTGGTAATTCCTAAGAATGAGCTTAGGTACATTCCTCGTATAGGAATGGGTACATTCCCTTGTGGAATATATCCTCCCTGGTTGAGAGGGAGAGATAGACACATCATTCTGGTCTTGGGAAGATAGAATGGAGGATTGGGTAATCATCTGTCATTCGATACTCTTTGAGAATGTGTTAAGGCGTTCAAGATAAGAGTAGTCGGGGACCGATATTCTTTGAGGGCTAGCTACCCAAGAGAGGAATAGTCCAAGAAGGTCATATTTTGGGAACACCCGGGTGGAGTATGTACCTTGGAGAGACAATGATGAAGGTGTCTATAAGTCATGTGTCTGGCCAACATTGTAGTCCATTGTCTCGTTGAGAGATGGGGTTGTTAGTCAAGGCCTTGCACTAGGACAATGCTGGTTGATATAATGCTATACAGATGCGATTACCAATCCGATTCTTCTTATGAGATTCTTCAGTTTAAAAGTGACTATGTACCTGTATGAATACCTCCCTAGTTAAGAGGGAGTGTTGAAAAGTGTAACTAGGTCAGTTTTCATGTTGACTATGTAAATATGTATTTGTGAAAAGAAGCTCACACATCTCAATGCAACGATGGAAGACAACCCTTAAACGCAGTGAAGAAATACCTCTCCAACGCATGGAATTCACCATGATCTAGTCGGCCTCATTCACCATAAAAATAGCTGGTCTAACTCATAACTATATGGTCGGCTTGCTTAAAAGAGATATGCTATATATATATGTGTGTGTGTGTGTGTGTGTGTGTGTGTGTGTGTGCAGTCATGATTGAAATAACAAGTAATATGACATCTCTAAGATAAAAGTGCGAACAACTACAAGAAATTTAGATGTATATCTACAAGGATACAGTGTGGATATTTACAAGTAGACTATGCGAATATATAAAACGGAGATAACACACAACTGAATGCGAATTGCAGACTTACGATTACCACAGAAAAGACAGAGGATATATATACAAAGAGGTTGCATATACCACATCAGAAGATTACGTTAGTAAGTTGAGTACAACACAGCAGAAGTTTTGGACACCACAACAGAAGATTGAGTTAGTCAATTGTGTACACCATGGCAGAGGTTGCGGACACCACAACAGAGATTGCGTTAGTAAATTGCGTTAAGGAATTGCAGACACCATACTAAAGACAATGTGTTACAAAAGGATAGTGCAGAATCCACAACTAAAATCAATGCAGAGATATATCTACTAAGTGCGGATAAAAGACAATGATTTTAAAAAGGAAGCAAGAGCAATAGTGAAGAAGGTAAATCCTTGATTTACCTTCTCACAGTTCAAGTTATTTAAATATCAGTATTCTCAAAGTGAAGATTGTAGTTCTGAAAGAAAATCTTTGTCTTGCATATTGATAATTGACTTGATGAGAAATTAACATAACTAAGCGAAGAGAAGAGAAGACATAAGAATGTTCAAAAGTAATTATCAAGAAGAGAATTGTAATAACCTTAAGCCCTCCAAAATTCTCAACACCAACAAGATGCAACAACTGGCAGCAAAAAAATAATGAGGGACTTCGATCTTCCAATCTAGGGCACGTGTGAGAGAGAGAGACACCAAAATTTCAATTTTCCTTCACTCCTTTCTCACAATCCTTTTGGCTCTTTCTTGACTTCGCACTTCTTTTCCAATGCAGTAGTAGATGTTGAATTTTTGTGTGTGAGAGAGGATGCTCCAAATGAGTTTGATCTACTTTTATAAATAGGCTTGAGGTGAGCTTGAATTCCTTGAGTTGAGGCTGACTTGATCACTTTAAGACTAACTTGGCGTGGAGGTTCCATAATTCATTTTTGACTCAATATTAAACCTTTTTACATGATTCAAAAGCCTAAGAAGAGTCACTTTAAATCTGTAACGGCTCTATAAACTCATAATAAATTCTAGAAGTCCACAATGGGGACTTTGACCTAAAAACTTATGACCCAAGCATGAAATCCATGCTTTAATAAGTCATTTAATAATTATTTATTCTTTTGACAAGTATATTATATTTTTTACTCAAGTATCATTTATGAAGATCGAACATAGTTACAATCTTCAGCAGTTGGATCCTTTGGTAGATAATTTTGTAGATTACCTTTTGGATTCCTTTTATCAGGATTTGTTGGGGGTAACAAAGACTTGAGAATACTTCTAGCAGCAGGCTGAGGAATTGATTGCTTAAACTTTTGCGTCGAGGTCTCATCCGGAGAGAAGAGAGACACACACCTATTTCCAGATCTGGGCTTTTAACTAGAATTTGTGGCTCCCTGAGGTCTTAAAATATTTTTAATTTGGAGAAATTTTCCAAAACCCTATTTCTCTTTTTGAGTTGATTAATTTTCTGGTAAATCATTTGAATAAGAGGACATTCTCTAAAAATATGTCCATATTCATGGCAATGTCTGCATCTAAATGGGACATTTTGATAATCTAGTGTTTGTTTCCAAAGATTATCATGGCAATAAAAGTCTATTGAGGTTGGAAGAGGCTGCAAAATATTCATATAGAATCAAATCCTTGCATAGGATGTGTATATACCTCTCTTAGTTACCTCATAAACCTTGACAAAGTTACCAATGACAATGCCAATGCATACAAGGATTTATTCCTCCCAATATTCATTTGGAAGAGAAAACATCCGAATCCATATCAGGGCAACAAGGAAGTCTTCCCTCTTAGGATTGTACCATTCTTTCCAAAATCGTACGAAGTGCCCAACATTATTAAAAATTAAGCCCCCCCTTTAAAAACCCTCATTCTATCTTCGAAGCTGGAAAAAATTATCGTGAAGAACCCTTTTGCTTCTAGCTTCAGATCTATTTCTCCCTTGAGGTTCCATTTATTTTGGATCCAATTGATCAAAGAATTTTTCAGAGGGCCATAATCTATCGAACTTGTAGATCAAAGCATGATCCTGCATATATTGCACATATTTTGCAATCTTGTTATATCTAACCTCATACTTTGGATCTTGCACTGCTTTTAGCAGCCAATGTCCTTGAATTTTATTTTTCCAAAATGCTCCAAGCAATGGTTACTTTGATTGACCAAAATCTCCATTACCTCTAGCTGAGCTTCAAGAAAGACACAAATGATGAGTTTGAGAAGGATTTCCAACCAATCCAACATTCCTACGAACTCCTGAGACAATCTCATTGAAAGAGGGGGTTGATCCCCCTCTCGCAAAACTAGCCATGTACACCTATGCAAAAGAAACCCTAATCAAAATCCTTGAAGTCACAAATAAGATTGCCAAAGTCTTCAAACAAACATATTCTATTGATTAGAAATTAATTATGTACATTGTTTTGAAACATTCAAAATATTATTTTATTGTTATAATATATTTCTCATTTAGTTTAGGGATTAACTTAAATTAAAAAAAACAAATAAATAAATAAATAATTTTATATCAAAATTTATTCTATATAATTATTATATATTAGACGAATGTAAATATAATAATAAAAATTAATAAAAATTAATTAAACACAATATTATTTATATAAAAATGTATTATTATTTATATTATTTTATATGTATATCCTTAAAATATAAATGAAAAAATAAAAAAAAACATCACTCAAATTACAAAATTCATTAATTATCTTATTTCATGGCCAAATCAATAAAACAAATTAAACCACTGTAATTATCTTGGTTTATATAATTTCATCGCCAAAACAAAAGACAATGGGTTAAACAAGTGGGATATCACTAACTGAAGGGAATGAGAAGCAAATAATTTGACAAGTCCACTTTTGTCCTTTACTTTGTTAACTTATATTATCTATAGTCTTGGCCTATTATCTTTAGTCTGATGGCCAAGCCAGATAGAAAAGACAAGGAGTTAAACAATTATGGCTATCATTGGGAGGAATTGAGAAGCCAAAACATAAGACAATGGGTTAAACAAGTATGGTTATCACTTGTGGGAGGGAATGATAAGCAAATAATTTGACAAGTCCACTTTTGTCCTTAACTTGCATAACTTATATAACTTGTATTATCTATAGTCTCATGGCCTGAAACGCAAATAATTTGACAAGTCCACTTTTGTTGTTAACTTGCATAACTTACATTATCTATAGTCTCATGGCCAGGCCAAATAAAGAAGACAGAGTTAACAATAATTTAACATGTCCACTATTGTCTTTAAAACCAAACAAAACAAAGAGTTAAACAAGTATAGCTATCATTGGGAGCTTTTGTGAAGAAAATAATTTAACATGTCCACTATTTTCGTTAAAACCAAATAATTTGACATGTTTTTTAAATATTTTGACATGACCGTTTTTGTGTTTGTTACCATTGAATGTAGCATTAAATAATTTCAAATATTCATTTTATTTTTATTTTTATTTTGTTACCATTTAGCATAATTCGACATGTCCACTTTTCTCTTTGTTATCATCAACTTGACTTTGTTTAAAATAGTGTGGTTTCATTAAGCCATAGGATTGCTTTCTGTTTTTGAACAGTTGAATCAATCTTGGTATAATTGACCCTGCATTTTCCTCCTCTCCTAGAGGGAAATGTAGTATATTACAATGTCACTTGGTGGAACATAATTATTTGAAAAAAGATATCCTATCAACCATGCAACGACTTCGAATTTTTGCTTTCTATCGACTTCGACAAAAATGAAAGGTTGATTTTATTTTTTTGTTTTTCATATTAAAAGTTAAAAAAAAAATTAACTTAAAAAAAATTAATAATTACACCGAAGATGTTTTTTTAAAGGGAGGTTCTTCTAGAGTCCTTCGTAGTCTGTTCATAATTTATGAGTAAGTGTAACATGTTCAATACATGTCATTTGCGTGTCAGCAATGGCAGGTGGTTCTGTCTCGGACTTTATAGGGTGAGTTTGACGTGTTTCTACTCAATATATGGAATAATTTGGACGGCAGTTTTTTTGCCGGAATTTGGTAAAAAAAATTCAAAAAATCAGGTAGTTGAAGTGTTTGAATTGCATTTTTAATAGTGGAAATGGATTCAGCACTATCAAAAACCCTTAAGGCACCCAAAATACTGAAATTTAACAATTGTAAACAAGATTTTGATAAATCTTTGCTTGATTTTTTCAAAATCTTTACCAAATTCTAAGCTATTATGTTGCTTTTTTAGACTACGGAGTTTGCTACTCTTAAAACCACTCATTTAAAACTAGTTCTTTTCGAGACGGAATAATTGGTGGTTTGTCTCTACAAGCAAGTGCACATATTTTTTTGTTTCTAGATCGATTCCCTAATAAATGATTTTCCAAGAGCTCACAAAAGTTGCAATGTTGTTTTCGATTTCTACGAATTGATGTAATATTATAGCACTACTCTAGAATGTCGATATTTCTAAGTTCTGCTATCAACATCCCTCCTTTCGATTGAAATTCGCAACATGTTACTATGATATGGGCCTTGAGAGCAATTATTTGCTTAGACTATTCAATTGATGAAATGCTTTTTATTTTGGGTTTAATTCATATGGGGAATTGATTGTTGGTTAGGGAAGTCGTATTACTTTTAATTAATTAATTAATTATAATTGAATTTTGCAGAAGAAGTTGTAATAAATGAATGTTTTTCATTTTGATTTAGAGGATTGTGTGTCAATTGGGTTTAGTTTAGACGTTGTAATTTGTGTATTTTTTTTAAGGTTTGGGTGATTGTACTTATTTTTAAATGAAATTTGATTGGTATTTAGTTGAGGGAAACATTTTTTGGGGTTGATTTGTTATGGGAATTAACTCTCAAATTGTATTTTGATTGTGGGATTCATAGTAAATTATATGAAGAAATATGGGTTTGAAAAATTATTTCTAATTGGGTTTATTAAATTTGGCAAGTCCCAAAAAAGTAAAGTAAATGTGAGTACAAAGCTCCATGTTCAAATCCCCAAGACCCACTTAGGTGACGAGGACCCACCTAGGTGATTATAGTGGTATTCGTTAGAATCAATCCTGTGATTCCCTTATTAAAAAAAAAGAAAAAGAAAAGAAAATGCTTGCTTTTTTTATTAACTTTCATAGAGTTAATTTATGTTGGGAATTAACATATGGATTGGATTTTGATAATTAAATTATTTGTGAATAATATGAATTTTCATTTGGGTTAGTTGATGGCAATGGATTTAAGTTAAATTTTCATTTGTGAAGTAATTTCATTGGGGAATTTGACTTGAGGATTAGCTTTAGATCATCAAATGAATTGTTAATTAAATCATTTTTCATTCGATTTTGGTTGAGGGTGATGGGCCCCAAATTGGATATTTTATAAGGCCCATTTGGTCATTCCTAGGCACCTAAAACATTTGTTTAACCCATTTACTTGCACATTATAGAGTTAATTCATAGTCTTTAACCCATCCTTGCTTATTATGCGCATACTATTATTTATTTTGCATAATATTGTGAGAATATTGGGCATATTCTAAAGATCTACCAAATGAGATAATATAGGGACTTGATTCCTACTATAGGATGGACGAGGATTGGATAATAAATAAATATGATATTATGGAATTATTAAACAAACCTGAAGGTCCACTGATTGAGACAATCTAGGGATGTGTTCCCCAATACAAGAGAAGCCATAACTCAACATTTAATGCAGATTCCTGCTGCTGGGGACCAGATCCACTTTTTGAGGGATTTGGAGGGGAAAGAAACCCTCCTTTCAAGGAGGATTCTCCCCCATCAACTTGTATAAACACTAATTAAAATTAGCCTCTAGGGGAGAGATGTTTTGGTACTTTTGAGAAGAACACTTGTTATTCAATAATTCCACTTTCATTTCTAATATTGATGAAGTTGAATTGTTTTCAATAATTAAATATAGTTTCAATTTCATATCCTAAGGCTTGGTTTCCTTCATAGGACTCTGAGTATCCTTGAGCTATCCCAAGAGCCTCAGAGCCTTGTTGTACCATTTCTTTTATCTTGTTTTTAACATTTTCTTGTTTATCTGCATTTCCCATTTCCGCACTTAGTGTTCATGGTTCATTTGTTGTAGGTTATACTGAGTAAATAATTGATACGAATTTGTTTTCAGGTTATTCATATAATCAATAGTGTGATTCATTACTAGCATAGCTTAGTAAATTCATTTTCATCACCGGTTACTTGGTTTGGCTTTACTAGTTCACTATTCTAAAATTTCTGGTTTTAGTAGTAAATCTATGCTAAAATTATCACTTGTTAATGAAGATATTTGATTATATTCCACTTATATTGAAGTATAAAAACATTCAAATTAATTACAAAATTTACCCCACAACATTTTCACTAGATTATCTTAGGCATTTGGTTACATAGATTAGCTTACTAGTTCATTGTATTGAAATTCCTGGTTTTAGTAGCAAATTTTTGCTGAATGTTAGCACATGTTAATGAAGTATTTTGAGTTGATTTAATTTGGTTTAAAGTATACAATGTTAAAATTAATTCAAAAATTGACCCTATAGCATTTTCACTTGATTAGCTTAAGAATTTGGCAAGTTAACTCGACTGAAAATCTTGCTGGAAGTTTCCTGTAGCAAAATGGAGTTTCCTCTAGCAGTCTGTTTTTGAGATTCTTCCTTGCCTAGATTCACTCCAAATTCATGTTAGAAGAATATTTATGTATTATAATATCCCATGGATGCTATGAGACCACTTTGGTTGAGCTAAGCATTGGGTAGGTCACCATTTAGATTTTGCATTGCTTACTTCTTGAATGTTGATTTCTCCAACTAGTCTAGATTTCATTTCCTACAATTTACTTTCAACAAAGTGTGTTTTATTTCCTACAATATTAATCTAGGGATTTCCATTTCTGCAAATTAAAGTAGATTTCCTTTAGTGACATATCCTTTACAACAAGATATAATCGATTTTATTTGTTTTCATTTTCTTTTTTGCAATCTTAGGACTAGTGGCTTGACTAATTCACTGCTCACTTGAGTGTTTCATTGCCTTCTTTCACCTGCATAAAAGGGAGTCAGACTAGGAAGAGGAAGGTGTGTTGCACATATATTCTCAACCCCTCTTAAGTTTGTATGAACACCAAGTTGATAATTAAAGGAGGCTCTTAGGGTTGCAAGTATCTTGCTACAATATTAAGAGCCATAAGTGGGAAGTTATTTTTCATTCGGGGTTGATTCATTATGGGAATTAACTCATGGGTTGGATTTTGATTATGGGATGTTTAGTAAATTATATGAAGATATATGGGTTTAAATAATAATCTCCATTCGGGTTTAGTAAAATGCATGCTTTTTTATTTACTTTCATATGGGGTTGATTAATTATGGGATGAATTGTGAATAATAACAATTTTTATTGGGATTAGTTGGTAGCAGTGATTTTAAGTTAATTTTTCATTTGTGAGGTTGAATCATTTGGCGAATTAAATTGAAAACTATCTTTATGATCATCAAATGATTTACAAATTAAAGGAATTGTCATTAGGTTTTGGTGGATAGTAGTAGTTTTAAATCAACTTTAGTATTTTTATTCATACAATAAATTAACTTATGGTGTGAGTTTAGATTATGGGATGGTTTGATATGACTCTAGAGGCAATGTAGAAATTGAACCTCCAATACCATGATGTTGCATAATGGGGATCCTATCTATAGAGGCTAGGAGGATCGATGTTTGTAGTTTTGGCATGAAGAATCGAGATAGAGTTGATTTTTCTGAGCTTGACCTTCAACGCCATCTTCCTGTGGTTGTTGTTTTTCTGAAACAAATTTGTTAAGGCCTTCCACATATCATATGGAGTTTACTTTCCATGGAGGTTTGAGACAATATGATCTCAAACTCCTTCCAATAGAAGACTTCTTTCCTTTGCTACTGTCTTCTTCCATGCCGTCAGATCTTGAGCATCTGCTACTACAGGCTTAGGAATATCATTGCCTATGAATTCCTTCATCCTGTTATCTTCCAACACTGCATCCATCTTGTCTCTCCAAGCTATGTAATTTGAACTACCATCAAGGGCATATTCGAGTCTCAATCCAGAGAAAGAGACCTCGATCCTGCTGCTAGTCCTGAAGAGTAGATATGAAAATTCAGTTCACCCGCATAAGACAAAATCGTACTCTTCTCTTTTATATAGATTCCCACTCTGATACCATGTAGAAAATACACATAGATTCAAACTAATATTTGTAATATGCTAAAACAAAATACTTGAATCTACTCTACAAATTTTGGAAACCAATTACGATCACATAATCACATGAACAAGAAAGAGAAATAATTTCAATTGCACAACACAAAGATTTATCTGGGGAAATCCTGAGTTAAAAAGGAATATGAGAACAATACAATGCTTCTCTCAGGATTGAGAGCTCTCTACATTATCTCTATCTGACTCAGGAATTCCTATGCAAGCTTGGTTCAATACTTAACCAATTTCTTGGCCTCAAGATTCCCTATTTCCTTGCACAATTTCTTGGGTAATTAGGTCCCCATTAACAAGAAAATTCCCCAATATTGATTGTGAAATACATTAAGGCTCTTCCTCTGACTCCATGCACCACATGTACAATTTTCTGATTATACAACTGATAGTACACTTCCCTTTAACTCCAATCTCAACTGGTTATTCCTCAGAACTGACATGCATGAGTTATTTATGAGTGAATTTTCATTTATTTGATTGATCACTGCATGTGAATTAAATCTAATTTGATTCACTTGACCTCTCACTAGTTCCTCCATCAATTAGAACTAGTTAAACTTATTTTAACTCAAATAAATTAATTTAATTAATTACAACTCAAAATAAACTCAACCAGGGCTCCTAAAAAGTAGGAGACGCTCTCCATGCCTCTATTTTGACCCTCAACTCGAATTAACTGAACTAACTATGTCTTCCTGACTTAATTAACTCATACAAGCTATCATGTGATGTGGAACTACAATTACTTACTTCTAATTTAATTAAGGGAAAATTAAATTAGAAGCCTCTTCTTGTTTCCATTTTCAATATTTCTTGTTGCAAATTTAAACAATTTTAGCCCTTATAAATCTAAAATTTTGGTATGCAATACTATGATATATCCTACCAATCCCACAAGTCCAACCAAAATTTATGTGCCAAGTGAAAGTTATGGAATTTTTCCTAAACCCTGTTTATTTTTTTGCCCTTCCTAAGAGTGAACTTAAACAACATGCCACATGTCCAATTTGTCAAATAAGATTTTAAATTTTTACCCAAAGTGATTCTATATGTCTCCTCATACCCCTAAAAATTTCACAATCTGAAACTTCTCTAGGAAATGTTTTTAGAGTGAACATGCCAAGATGCCTCATCTAAAATTGATTTTAGGAATAGTCACAAACCCTAACTTCTACATGGTATATTTATGAAAGTGTATGGGACTATAATCTAAATTTTCACCACATGTACCCTAATATCTCTCTTCAATATCCTCAAAATTTCACATTTTGAATCTTCCCCTAAAATAAATAAATAAATAAATAAATAAATAAAAAAAAAATCTAGCAAAAATGCTAAGATGACTTGTTTGAAATTTATTTCAAGGCTAGCTACAAACCCTAACTTCCATTGGATGTATCTTCAAAAATATAGTGAAACAAAATACAAATTTTTAATCACATCTACCCTATTATATTTCGTCACTATCCTTCAAATTTTGTGGTTTGAATCTCCCCATAAATGAAACCATAGCGAAGATTCCAAGATAACTAGTTTAAAATTGTTTTAGGAGCAACCACTAACCCTAGATTCCATAAGTTATATCTCGAACTAGAATTTGAAATTTTGACCAAATGTACCTTGAAAAATATCTTCAATCTCCTAAAAATTTCTTATTATGAAGCTTCCGAGGAAAAATGTTTATAGTGAACATGCCAAGATGATTATTTTAAAGCAACAAAACCCTAAGCTCGTATACCAAATGTTATGGACTAAATACATAAAAAAAAATAGACCATGCATACAAATGTGAGCATGGAGCACAAATCCAAGATAGATTAAAGAGATAAGTTACATAATAACTCCTTAAATAATTAGAGAATCTCCTACAAATACCCATAAATATTCATACATCCAAATCATGTGTCCTAAATAATAATTATATGATCTCTATATATACCTATTCACACATTGGACATGTGGCCCCTTCATCACTAGGCCGACATACATTTACACAATACATGTACATTTATCCCTATATATGCTCCCCCTTGGAATCATACCATATACATTTGAACCAATATATGCCCCCATTAGGGTCATAACATAATAGAGACAATATCAATTGTTCTTTCCACACCACCATGTAAGGAGGGATGTTTGGATTTATTAGGAGAATGGGCCAATTATATAATGTGTAGATTGGAAGGTGAATAAAATCACTATATCCATAGCTAAGCAAGCCTTATATTCTATTGTTCATGTATAAATTTTCTAGACCATTTATCTTCTATGTGCTTTATTATATAAGAATCTAAAAGAATCTGCAACATGCCTTGTTCACTCCTATATTTTGTATGCAAATCCATATATTTGATTATTGGCAAGTGCTGTTATACTTTTGTGGGACAATTTTTCCCTTTACATCAGGGAAATAAAAACTTGTTTTGCATTTTGGTGACACAGGTATTTTTGTAGCCCTTTGTATAGGATAGATTTTATGTTGGGAAAAATACTGAGAGGGGGGGGGGGTGAATCAGTATTTTCTGCATATTCAAAACTTTTTACTTTTTCATTCCTTAAAACCCATACGCTACTTTGCTGAAGCCAAGTAGCGTATACACGCGGATATCCTTCATAAAACTTGTGTATACATAGAGATCTTATTATGCATTTGTTTCTTTACATAGGTCTATGCATCATTCACTCATCAGATGTTTAGTTAAGAGTAAGCATGTGCAGTAATAACAAATTAAACCATCAACACATAGGCAATACACATGAAAACCAGGATTTTAGGTGGAAACCCAAGTCTGGAGAAAACCACCGCTGCCGTTGTCTCAGCCTTCAATATTTCATTATAGAGAAACATCTACAACATATGTGCCGGCGCGTACTTGACCAAAGACGCAGTACCCACCCTCGCGCTCGCTTACCAGCCCTCTCCCGGAAGGGAGCTCCAACCCCCGACTCGGCGACGCCCTCTCCCGGAAGGGAGCTACGACCCCCCCGATCTCGCTTACCAAATTTCCGGAAGGGAGCTACGACCCCCCACCCGCTTACCGGCCCTCACCGGGAAGGAGCTATGACCCCCGACCGAAGGCTACAACCCTCAGCACCTCTATTGACCACGTTTCATCAATTTTCACACTGGATCCAACAACTTCAATAGAACACAACTTGCAGGCCACATTTCATCATATTTTCAAACTGGACCCTTTCCATACTTTTAAGCACAAACATACATCACCAACAGATACTTATCAACACAGATTAGATAGCAGAAACACAGCAGAACAGATCAGATATTTCATACCCCTTGTTTCAGCAAACCCTAGTTTTCATACACGCTTTCCCTTCACTGATGTCGCGTATATACGCGCTTCCGTCCACACAAACCAGCGTATACCGCAGTGTATATTTCATTGCGCATACGCGCTTTCTCTTCAGCGAAGCCGCGTATATACGCGCTTCCTCTGCGGCTAAGTAGCGTATAGATCTTCAATCATTATAGAGCATCATACTTCTTCAGATCAGATATTCAGTTCAGATTTACCCTTTTACTTCAGACAGATGTTCGCCTTATTTCAGATCTAATCACTCCATAAACAGATCTAGTAGATACAAATACATTTCAGATCTAGATATCCCGCTTCATCAATTCTTCATAGGTGCATCATAGATTCAGATCTATCATCAAACCTTTACCCTTTCCATACAGATATACTTCACAGAGAAGTATTCATTCAAGCTCAGACATCTTGCACCCACACTCATATCTTTGCATAATGAATTTCATCTCTTTATATAGGTTTATCCTTTTTCAATACCATGAGCCCCTTTTTCAATACCATGGGCCAAAACAATACCATGAGCCCAAAACTACCTGGACGGGGTCAATTAGGCGGATCATTACCCAATACCATGGGTCAATACCATGGTGGTTACCCTCGGTTTTGCACTTTTTGAGCGCTTTAGCCCATACGCGACTTGGCACGTTCTTTTCCGCGTGCATACGCGACTTCCCCTAGGCCAATCCGCGTATACCTAGAGACATACTCTTTTTCATCATAGAATTAGCACATGCTGAAATCCTTTCTTCATTGCCTTCTGTTCACACTGTAGATACATCAGATTTCCTTCATCAAGGACATATTCTATCAAGCACAACTTCATCAAGTGGGTTGCCTTTCAAGGACAACACTCAGCATCATAATGTCAACAAACATCATATCACATCAGATTTACATCATTTACCAAGTCCATCAAGTCAAGAATAACTTCATCAGGTGGTTTGCCATCAAGGACAATACATGTCAATAGTCGCATGTCTTCATATTCATTCAGTGGGTTGCCATCAAGGACAACACTCTGCATCATATTTCCAACATCAAAGATGTGAAGCTACTATTTGACCATCCATATGTTGCTTTAAAATTAGAAAGCATTAAAACAAGAGGCCCTTTAGAGAACTTTGTGTCACTCACCATTAAAAAAATGGTGTTTGTGCATCATGCATTACATTCTATATTTTAATGATGATGATCTATAATGCCTCCATCCATAGCTTCTTCATGTTCACTTAAAATAATGTATTCTCTATCAAGCATCATGTAACATTTGGTTGATAATGTGTGTATCATGCACTATCTCATCTCTACTATTCATGTTCACATTCTTTGCTCCATGTTACTAATTTTTGTTAGAGCCACTTTAAATTTCAATATTAGGCACAACAATGATTAAAAGTATAGGAAGTGGATATTGTAAGGAAGTTGCATTCAAAAATACAACTCTTCCTAAGAGAAAAATTGTCTATATCTCTATTTCTCTCTCCCAAAAGAAGTAGTGTAATGAATTGGAAGAGCTGCAGTAGTAACATGTTAGCAATCCATTGTATCGTCCTAAAATTCATGATACTAATGGTATCCTGACCATTCATACCATCATTATTGTAAAAATGGACTTCATATGGATAAACATACATTGTATTTATAATTCACAATAAAATAGATAAAAATAAATTCAGTGCAATAACTAAATTTTCAATTTGAGTCTTTCAATATTTCATGAATGTAAACCTTATATACTTTCATTTTATTTCCTTCTTCTTTTGTCCTATTGGAACTTCTAAGGGAAGACTAGCTACTTGTGTTTGTTTTCAAATTGGTATAGATCTACAGTCCACTAACAACTTATCTCTAATAAGCAAATTATGAATTGTAGCCACACAAACATATGATTTCACAATCCTAGGAATGAACATTTCCCTATCATTAATTATCTTGATAAAGATACAATTTGCATTTTTGTGTGCATGTTTTATTTTAAGTTGTTAATAAATCTTGTAATATTCCCATGTGTGTATGGAAAACCATCCATGCATACATAATCCTTTTAAGTTTCATAATGAATTCAAGAACATACTATACTTAGAAAATAAAATATTTGAATGACACCAATATACCATAATGAATGTGTCTATAATAAGGCCCATTAAAGGGTACTAAGGTAATCTCTCCCTAATGAGGAACATGCACATTTGACATAATATATGGGTTCAAGTTTTCTCCCTTTATTTTAGAAATGGAAATCATGAAATTATAGTTATCATATGAGACAAACTCTCTTAAAATGGGAAATTCCCTATATGTAGACCAAACACCATGTGTGTATCTATTGCATGACTCTTTTTTATAGTGACACTGGGTTTCTTGGGAGTTGTGCAATACCAACACCTTCCAAATGTATTGCTTGATTAGAAAAAGGCTTAAACAATTTAAATCTTCTTAGACGTA
This sequence comes from Pinus albicaulis, assembly GCA_034641835.2. Lineage (NCBI taxonomy): Eukaryota > Viridiplantae > Streptophyta > Pinopsida > Pinales > Pinaceae > Pinus > Pinus albicaulis. Next base: position 1,452,140,516 of record CM076578.1, read on the forward strand.
ATTCCCTCATAGTGACCCAACCATAGTTTGCACTCTCAAAATATGAGGAAAATACAAAATGTTTAGCATTTAATTAATTCGAGGAATATTTAGAATTTTTGGATAGCTGCCTTACAATGCCTCTTTTCCTCGATAAGACTTTGAGGAATAAATCAATTTGTGTGCAGTCTATAGGACGTACTAGTTTTGCAATAATGGTAGACAAAAAATTCCATATTTCGTAGGCAGGCCATGATATCAGTAATGTTCCATTATTATGTGTCATCAATGGTTCTTTAAACCATTCCAATCAGAACAACCACTTGCCACTAATTATTCATAGTAGCATTATAAATGATCATATCTATTTATCTTTGCATTCATTGCTCTATTAGAAGACGAAACATCAAAATTTACTAGAAAAACTTGATCTTGTGGTGCATTAGGCATCAATGAACATCTATTATGGAAAGTCCTTCCAGTTAACATCCTTTCATTCCAATCTGCAGACGAACTATATTAGAATCAGAAGTTGGGGTTTTTGCTAATTTCCTGCAAATCATACATATACACAAAGATATTAATCACATTATCAATCATCATGAAATGATTATTATAAATCTATTATATAAATTGTTTATAATATATTTATTTTCATATATTTATTTTGACACCTACATTGAAGAACCTATAATAGGGATGGTTGGAGTTGGATTTTGAATCTATAGATAATAAGCACAATAATTAATTTATGTGAAAATAAGCACATGCCATATTTATCCAAATATTATAACCAAATTAATACAATTATTAACTTTCAACTTGAATAGATGATGAATTAGTAGATTGCTTGGAATTCATACTAGAAAAGAAGTGCTAGATGTTGAATTATAATTTGGCATAAGAAACATTACAAAGGGAATACTTGTGAGTGGATATCAAAAGTATTATAATAAAGATATGTGATTTTATTCACAATAAGCATTTCTATAATTCATGTTGTTGCAGGTAGTTAACATTATTTGAATTAATTGATACCACATGTACGTAACCATATCTTCAACCCAAAACCCTAATTAGTATTTGTAGATCTACACATGGCATCAATATTTGGTCCTCCACCCTTGTACCATCATGACATCACAATGTTTAACTTGTTGGTTTCTTCTTGTAGTAGAGCTCCAAATTTGAGGCTAGATAAATTCATCAAAAAACTTGATAATATCTCGAATATTGCTGTCATCTCATTCTCATTGAATGGTCCTCTATCTAGAATATCAAAATCTCATTTGGAATCTTACATCGATTTGTCCCTCCTCAAAATCCCTTAATATCTAGCTAGGTACAAATTGGAGACCTCTATTAAAAGCGAAGATGTCACCCTCTTCTATGGAAGGGGAATTTTCACATTCTACTTCAAAGAAAAGGCTTATCATGATTTGAATTTCAAAAGCAATCCCTATTTCATGGGGGCTTAGGGCATCTATCTAAATAGACAGAGCCAAAAATTTAACCCAAAAAATGATGTTCCCTCTATAGTTCCAATTTTTGTTAATATTCCCCATTTTCCTCAACATTGCTAGAGCAAGGAGACCTTCTACAATATTGGAAATTCTTTAGGAAAATACATAGACAGGGTTAAGCCTCAATATGACATGTTTTCTTGTGCTTGAATCTATGTTGAACTATATTGAATGGTATTTCCACAGAAATCTAGCTTTCTCTAGACAATTGATCCTTTCATCAGGAGGTGGACTATGACCATATTCCCTTCAATTGTAATATATGTTCTGAGTATGGCCATTTTTCCCAAAAATGCCCCAAATAAGAAGAAGGAATACATAGGTGGTATCCCAAAAATAAAATTAATCAAAATAGATAGAAGAAACCTAAAATTGTCCCTTGGGAGAGTCCTCCCTCTCCCCTTCATCTGCTGGTTGATCACTCTTCTTCCTCCTCTCATGTCCATCATAAAATTTCTTGGAACAATCATTATGAAGCTTTAAAGTATTTTTTTTATTTTCAAAATAAGGAGAAATCTTAACTTAACTAGGAATATAAGGTTGCAATTATCCTGCTTGAAGAAATTCCTTTACATATTCAGGAGCAAGATAATGAAGAATCTAAGGAGGAGGAAGAGGAATTTCTCTCCCAAAAAACATCCAAAATCCCTCTTAGGTTTCCTCCTTTGCAGATGTGAAATATGAGAGAGAGGGAGATTCTCCAAAAATGGATGGAAAAACTAACAAATACCTCTATTTTGAACCAAAAAAAAAAAAATACAAAGAGTTGGGAATTCAAATTTCAATCATAACAACATTGAAAAAAGGAACAGGAGCCTCAAATAAATAAAGTGGAGTGATCTACGTCCAAGGGGGGCATTTACAAATCCCTAAGGAAAAGATGAAATTTGTCTTATGGAACTATAGGGGACTAAGGGAATGATAAAAATATTTTAAAAGTTAAGAATCTTATTAGAGAAGAAAGACCCTTGATTCTCTCGCCCTAGGTGACCAATTTGGGTGAGGATGAAATCTTATCCAAAAGGAAAATGTATTTGGAGAGGTTGTGGGGACTTCACAATATATTCCAAGGGAGTCTTAGGAAGAGTATGCACATTGTGGGCCCTATATATTTTCAAATTGCTTCACAAATGGAAAATTTCTCACTGGCTTGCAACAAGTCTTCTTGATCTCCCCTCTTATAGGGTGTTTTAATTTATTAAAAAATATATGTCCATATCCTATCAATAAAATCTATTTTGTTGGAATTCATCACGCAATCTTGATTATTCAAATTTTTGTGCTAATTGTATTTTCATAGGGGAGTTCAATAACACTTTGCATTCTTGGAATAAGAGAGCGTTGATGATGAGAAGGTCTAAAATTCTCGTGCAACACTTTCAAATCTCACAAGGCTATACAAGATAGGCGGGAATATAACACTAGGATTATAGCCTTAATAATCTACAACCAGACTAACATTTTGATTTTATTTATTTGGAAATCTCGTTTTTATTGTATAAAATTTTTAATTTTTTGAATATATTAAATAAAAAATGTGTATAAGTCAAAAGAATAAAATTGCATACACATAAATGAATGGGAAAAACAAAAATAAATTCAAGCCAAAATTATCCTAGTTCAAAAATAAATCAGTAAATTTTATTTTTAGAGTCGAATTTTATTCTCAATTGAAATGTGTCCTTATAAACCCCAATGACGATTAGGATTAGAAGAATGCTTTAGAAGAAAATATGCAAAAAAGTCATACAATGGATACCAGGTGACACAAAGAAATAAATAACAAAGTATTCATTGGATAATTTTAAGAAATCGCTAAATATCTTTAAATTATGCAAGAAATAAAACTAATCAACATTAAAATAACTCAAAACTTATGAATAGAATGAATAGGAAATTAATTCAAAATAATCAGCCTTGATGGATTAAAACAAGAAAGACCAAACTATCTTTCGTTGCAACCTTTCTTTGTTGTCACAAAGACAGACTTAATCCTAGAAAAATTAGAATGTATATATAGAAGGCTAAACACAATATTTTAAGGTGTACTATATCTTTACCAAAATTTCTCTCTCCATTCATAATTTCCCTTTGTCTTTATTCCAATAGAAATCAGTTTATTCAGTGAACTTCCTCTAACTTATTTTATTTATTAATTTCTAAAAATATTATAATAAAATGGATATATTACGAATGTTTTAATTTAATGTAGCTATAGGTAGATGGGGTCCCTCTCAACTCCTTTTATTTATCAAATATTTACTTTTCACCTTGTAACTCCCATTTTTTTTCTTCCAGTTTTCTTTCTTTTTAAAAAAAGAAACAGGTATATCACATAAAATGAAATTTTATTTTTATTCTCGGCTCATGCTATGTCCCCACTGCTAGTGGGCTTTTATTTCCATCTGTGTTGCATTGTTATGTATGGATGTAGAGACTATAAATCAATTAAATGGAGTGTGTCTTGGCATTTCTAAACATGGAGGTCACATGTTTAAGGGGTTGTTGTGGAAGCAACTCATGCATGCCTCCCTTTCTTTTTTCTTCTGATGGCTGTGAAAAGTGGGTGCCAGATTAGGGGTGTGGGAGACGACGTTGTTCATGAACCTGAAGTGGATGGAACTCAATGAATTGGAATACTAGGAGATCTACTACATCACTTAGTGGAGGTTACTTGCACCATTATTCAGTATCAAAGGATAATGTTTTGACTAATCATTTTACTCATGGGTTGTGTTTTATAGGTAATAGTTCATCCTTTTCTTGATCCATTATAACTTTTAGCTTATGTCTGGTGTCAGTTTTATGTCAGTGGTCTTCATGATTGTATTGGTGTATTAATGTGATTGATCATTTAGTTCTTGGTGGCTAAAATGACTTTGGTGGCACTCTCCCTTTCTAGTTTAGTCGTCTTCATGTTGGGAGTTTCGTGGCTTAAGTCCCCTGGTGGTCTACTTGTTGGGTCGGATTTGCCCCATGATCCTCACTTTGGGAATGTCTGGACACTTGTCAGTTAAGCTGGGTGGATTTTTTGGGTGTTGATTTTAATTTGGTCATTTTTTATTTCAAGGGGGGTTCGGCGTTTTTTGATATCTCTTCTATTGTTTTCTTGAAGTTGAGGGGTCTTAGATTGGTGGCTTTTATTAGAGCTAGAGGCATTTGTGGTCTTGACCTTGTGTTGGGTTACTTTTATTTTTGTTGTCAATGCCATGAAAGTAGATGTGCAACCACAGGGGGGTTGAAGGTCATGGCCAACAAGGTTGGTCATGTGCCCAGATTAAGGCCTAAGAAGCAGCTACCATTTATCATTCAACAACTTCTCCTAGCTTTTGGGAGGAGATTCATTAATTCTTTTTAATTTTTTGTGGTTGGAATTTGTAGCTTGGAAGTTTGAATTTACCACAATCATCATATTTGAATGTCTATGTTTCGATTCCTCAAGAGGATCCATCATCAGGACACAAAATCCTAAGGTAAGAAATGTCAAAGAACCATATAAAGATATGAGATGAAGGATGAGAGAAGAGTGTTAACACTAAAACCTAAAAACTCAAAAAACTAAGATAAAATCCCTAGAGGATCAAAATCCTTCTCTTTTGGGCCCTTGAAAAAATTTGTCACTCTCTTCAAGTCTTTGCGGACTCCTTGAATCTTATAAACTGGTTTAATTCTTCTCAAATATGCCACAATCACACAATGCTACCAATTATGGAGGAGATCTTACAACTGAAGCAAGCCTTTGACTACATATCATGTTGCCACATTTAGAGGGAAAGAAACAATGAAGCAGATTTTCTGTCCAAGGAGGGCACTAGACAAAATTTTGGCAATTTTTAGATCTCAGAGAATATAGATGGAGCATTTCAGGAATACCAACATCATCCTTTCATTGGAGGATAACAACTATCTATTTTTGCAATCTTTATTTGATCACATATATTTAATCCAAATGGCATTCAACCAGTTGATAGACTTCTTATATGCTAGTAGTGGATATCATATACGATTTCAGTTTTTATTTGAATACACAACAAGTTTTCTTTTTATATGATTTGGATATTGACAAGTTTCTCTTTTTGATGCTATATCATGTTCACTGAGCTAGTGTGTTTGAAATTGGTTTTTTGTTTTACCTGGTCAATGGGATAAAATTGGAATGCACGTGGATGCATATACAAAATGTAAAATTTTCTTCATTATAAAAATTTATGATTTTCTCCTCAAAAATAATAATAATAATAATAAAACAAATAAATTAACCCTAGGGGAGAATAAATGTAAGTAATATCTAATATCAATACTATTATAGTAATAATCATAGAAAATTATTATAATAAAATAATATTAATACTATTAATAATATAATATTGTTAACATATACTACGATATTTTTATTATTATATTATATTATATAATAATAAAATAATACTATTTTTTAACATACCTATTAATAATATAAAATATAACGAGAATCATTTTTTTGCGTTGCTGGAGACCTAGGCACAGACGCAGACGCCCCGACCTCTACTACAACTGCTTCAGCTGGTCGATTCCAACCGCATGGCCCCTCCGGAGGACATCCTGGAGGTTGTCGCTCCTCATGATCACACTTCTTCCTTTTCAGCACTGATCAACTCATTGAATCAGCCACAACCAATGCGAGCAATGTCCAAGTTTGTCAAAAAATTGGATGGGATTCAGGAAGCCTCTCTACCTCCAACGATCACTCGAATGGTTGCTCTATCCCTCACAGAGAAAGGACTCATTGGATAATTCACAGGCCTCTGGCCCCGGCCAAAGACAATCCAGAAATGGGTGGAACACAATTGTTGATCAGGAGATCAAGACATATGCTCAAAAATGAAAGCGCTCAAAATAGGTCCAAACCTGAGCAACCAGAAAGGTCTCGTCGTTTTGATTCTGGCACCATGGACGGTTGGAAAAAACGATATCGTATGAGGAAGATATCACGTTCTGTTTGGTTTCCCAAACAAAAAAAATTTGGTGACTGGATGCTTAGTTAGCTTGCAGGTAAAGTCAGCAGAATATTCTTGGAATATACCATTTTATTCGACCAACAAAATTGTGCCACGTGGCACTTTGTGGGTCGTTGGATGTTGAGGGTATGAAAGTTGATCTAGCTGTTGGATGTGTTTATGGTTGGACGAATGATTGAGTGACACATGGAAAGTCTGCAAGCCGACATGTGTCCTCATAACAGTTGGGTAAAATTTTGTGGAGTCGACGGGGGTCGAACCCGCGACCTCCTCTACGCACGCAAGACCTCTTACCATTCTGCCTACGAGGTGTTTCTTACCCCTATAGGTATCCAATTGTATTTATGGTTTATAATTTTATGCGTTGAGGGCTTGGGAGGCCAGCCCCCCCTCCATACGCTCTTGCACCCAGAACCGTGGGCCTTCACTTCCCGACGGCTACAAAACCGTAACCCCGACGGTGTGTTCACATGGTGTAACCACAACCGCAACTTAAATGTTTAAACCCGGCGATTATTAAACTCCAACTCCGACGAGATTTGTGTGATCACATGGCGGGGTTAAAGATTTTAATTGTTGCGGTTAACGGAACCAAGACTTCAGGTTCCATACCTCAGTAGAGTGCAAACGGTTACAACGACAGTCACATGGCACATGGTTATATGAAATAGTTTCTTGCAGAAAAATGACACTTCGAGTTCCATCATATAACACAGAGTTTACAATGGTTGTGTTAATGTAAACTTCAGCAGAGAACAGGCGTTCACATGGGCACAGTTCCAAAATGTTTAATGCTATGGTTTGTGGAACCAACGACATTGGGCTCCACTCCAAGTCGGATTTTAAACAACCTTAAGACCGCGTGGGTTACGACGGAGGGTCGGCTTGTGACCACTCCGCCTAACCATTACATTTAAACTCTAACAGTCCATAACGGCAGAAAATATAGCGCTAACCCTATTTTTAGGGATTAACTAAATTTAACTGCAACTAATTGCCATTTCTCCACAGTTAGTGGATATTTTCTAGCTATCATTGGGAAAAAGGCATAGAGAGGTCAATTTTTGGTGAAACAAGAGTCTACCTAAAATAATTTGAGCATTCTGGAGCCATTGATGCAGAGAAAACAACCATTAGAGGCCTGTAAACATATGTAATTTACATTTTTGAGCGTAATGAAAAAGAGGGACATGCCATTGGGAGCTGGACCAGCAGATGTAGCCCAGGAGGGGTGAACTGCTTCATCATGCCTACTGTGTAAAACTTATGTGTGAATGTTTTTCTCTGTTATGCACGCATGTTCAATTTTTTTAAGGCTTATTTACATGCTTAAAGTTCACTAATTAATCTAATTTTCATGGTTTAAACTCTCATACCTTAAGCAAAATTATGGAGACAATTTGTACATCTTTATTTAACTGAAAGGACACTTAGCACAATATAACTAATACAATTCTTTCATATCAAGTTGGTATCAGAGCTAGAGTTTTATCTTTGGTGTTTTTATGTGCAAGGATTTGTTAACTATTTGCAAGGGTTTTCATGCTTACTAGGCTCAAGCTTAAGAGAGGAGAAGGAAAATTGGTGGAAGCAAGAGGTTCTCAAAGTGAGCCAAAACAAAGGAGGGCAAGATTGCCACATTCTCCACCACTAAGCTCACCTCCAAAAGAAGCAGAAGCAGCATCAAGCATGCCTCCAGGAGAAGGATAAATCCATGAAGAGATGGATGCAAAAGAGGAAGAAAGAGTGTACATAAAAGCATTTCTTGACTTAACTGAAATGGTGAGAGTCCTTTATCAAGAAAGGAATGATAAACTAGAAGAGGAAAGTTCCAAACTTCACAAGGAAGGACAAGGATCGTCAGGAGGCCACAATGATGAAGATAAATCAAATAAGGGAAATGGAGGAAATGGAGACAGTGGAAAGTCACCATTATCACCCTCATCTTCATCTTCATCAACCTCTACTTCATCTTCAGTACATCAGCCATACAAGTCAAAGAACATGGGTTAAATTCCTTTTATAAAACTTGATGTTAAGTTTGAATTGCCAATGTTTGATGGTGAAGTTAATGCATAAAAGATAGATAATTGGATTAGGCAATTAGAGGTCTATTTGAGAATCCAAAAATTTCATGATGATGACACTAAAATCCAACTAGCTTCATTGAGAATGGAAGGTGCAAGACTTGTTTGGTGGGAATCCAAGACAAAGAAGGAGATCAAGAAATATGGTAAGATTATTTTATCATGGACTGATTTCATTTATGTAATAAAAAAATAGTTTTATCCATTAGCTCACATGCATAAAGCCATAATGGACTGGAAAAATTTTAAACAATTGAAAGGAAAAAATGTACAAGTGTATACTCAAGAATTTAGAAGAAGAGCTCTTTTACTAGGAGTAGATCTGCATAGCCAAGACACTTTGCTCAAGTATATAGGAGGTTTACATACCTACCTAAGACATACTATCCTCATGTTTAACCCTACAAGCCTAGATGAGGTTTTTTTTCAAGCCACACATTTAGAGGCAAGGGGAAAACAAAATTTTGATGAGAATGGGGAAAATGAGTTTAAGGGCAAATGGAAGAAAAAGAGAAATGAAAATACTAGAAAAGAGAAGGGAAAATTCTTTTGCAAACACTATTCTAAACTAGCCATGATGAGGACCATTGTTGGAAACTTAATCCAGATTTGAAACCAGAAAGTTTTAAAGCCAAAGAGAAAGCCAAGGAGAAAGGAAAAATCGTTGCAATAGCTGAACAAGACCTAGGGTCAGATTCAGGAGATGAAACAAAAGTCATGGTTATGGGACTAAAGAACATAAAGGGGAAAGAGATTGAAATTAAACCCAGTTCTAGTATATCTAACTGTCACATACAAGATCCAAATGAAGAGAAGAGAATTGAACTGTTTCATGTGAGGGTCGTTTCCAAACATACCAAGGTTGACACATTGTTTGACATTGGGCCACAAGTGAATTTAATCTCTAAATACTTGGTCAAGAAACTTAATCTTGAGACCATTCCACATCTAAAACCATATCCACTTGGTTGGATTTGTAAGGATGCAAATTTACAGGTTTCAAAGAAGTGCATGTTGCGCTTTGCAATAACTGCACATTTCATTGACATAGTTGAATTAGATGTTGTTCTGCTTGATATAACAGGTATGGTGTTGGGCATTCCTTACTTGTATGACAGGAAATATATCTTTCATCTCCATGAGAACAAATACCATTTATTCAAAGATGGCAAGGAGTACACTGTGAGAGCTCATCGCAAAAAACTAGACACTTCTTTATTTAATGCAGGGAAGATGAAGAGGTTCGTCAATGCAAGTCAAAACTTGACATTGATGATGATTAAGCAAAGAGAAGTCTTACATAATCCTTTTCAAAAAAAATTTGATATATGTAATGAGTTGTTTTAGTTTGAAATTAGGTTGTCTTTGAAAGAAGATGACAAGCAGTTGCAACAGTCGACATTGGTGTTGAATGGTGTTGTAAACAAAGTGTCAGTGAAAGAAGTTGCAAAGGTCCAAGATAGGGCAAAGAAACTTAGAAAAGAAAGCACAAGTGTCAGAAATGTTCATTGTTGGTTTCAGAAAGGCATGGTACAATGGTGAAGAAACTTGGTCAAGAATCGACACAAGTTCAAGGCTAATTCAACAAAAAATTACCATAAGGAAAGGATGCAAGGTGAGAGTAATTTTAAGTTTCCTTTGATTATAAACCAATGTATAAACATGATGTTTAATACAAAGTTAATTTTCTTTTTTGCAAGTTCAGTAAATGTGCAGCATGACAATGTCAAAAACAGCAATGGTTGGTCAATGGAATCAAGGAAAAATTTGTCGTTTCATGAAAAGCTCCAATTAATGAAATTAGGGAAATTCAGTGGATAAAGGTTGGAAGAGTGGGGGGACAGACTCCTCATCTTCGTGTTCAGTAGTCCAGAGAGATTTTGGGGTCCAAAATCTTCCCTGTGGGGAGGTGTGATCAGGAGATCAAGTCATATGCTCAAAAATGAAAGTGCTCGAAACAGGTCTGAACCTGAGCGAACAGAAAGCTCTCGTCGTTGCAATTCCGGCGCCGTGAACGGTTTGGAAAAATGATGTCGTATGAGGAAGATATCGCGTTCTATTCATTTTCCCAAACATCAAAATTTTGGTGACTAGATGCCCAGTCAGCTTGCAGGTACAGTCAGCAGAATATTCTTGGAATATACCGTTTTATTCGCCAACATAATTGTGCCACGTGGAAATTTGTGCGCTGTTGGATGTTGAGGGTACGGAAGTTGATCTGGCCGTTGGATGTGTTTATGGTTGGACGAATGATTGAGTGACATGTGGCAAACCCGCAAGCTGCCACGTGTCCTCATAACAGTTGGGTAAAATTTGTGTGGAGTCGATGGGGGTCGAACTCGTGACCTCCTCTCTGCATGCAAGACCTCTTACCATTCCGCCAATAAGGTGTTTCTTACCCCTATAGGCCACCACTTGTATTTATGGTTTATAAGTTTATGCATTGAGGGCTTGGGAGGCTAGCCCCCCCTCCATATGCTCTTGCACCCATAACTGTGGGCCTTCACTTCCCGGCAGCTACAAAACCATAACCCCGACGGTGTGTTCACATGGTGTAACCAAAACCGCAACGTAAATGTTTAAACCTGGCAGTTATTAAACTCCAACTCTGACGAGATTTGTGTGATCACATGGCGGGGGTAAAGAGTTTAATTGTTATGGTTAAAGGAACCGATACTTCAGGTTCCATACCTCGGTGGAGTGCACACGGTTACAATGACAATCACATGGCACGCGGTTATATGAAACAGTTGCTTCCAAAATAATGACACTCTGGGTTCCATCATATAACGCAGAGTTTACAATGGTTGTGTTAACGTAAACTTTGGTGGAGAACAGGCGTTCACATGGGCGCAATTCCAAAATTTTTACTGTTATGGTTTGTAGAGCCAACGGCATTGGGTTCCACTCCAAGTCGAAGTTTAAACAACCTTAACACTGTGTGGGTTACGATGGAGGGTAGGCTTGTGACCACACCGCCTAACCATTACATTTAAACTCTAACGGTCCATAACGACGGAAAATATAGTGCTAACCCTATTTTTAGGGATTAACTAAATTTAACTGCAGCTAACTGCTAGTTCTCCACATTTAGTGGAGATTTTCTAGCTCTGATTGGGAAAAATGCATAGAGGGGTCAATTTTCGACCAATTTTTGTTGAAACAAGAGTCTACCTAGACTAATTTGAGAATTTTGGAGCCATTGGTGTAGAGAAAACAGCCATTAGAGGCCTGAAAACATATGTAATTTAAATTTTTGAGCATAATGACAAAGATGGACATGCCATTAGGACCTGGACCAACAGATGTAGCCTAGGAGGGGTGAACTGCTTCATCATGCCTATTGTGTAAAACTTATGTGTGAATGTTTTTCTCTATTATGCACTGTTGTTTATTTTTTTTAAGGCTTATTTACATGCTTAAAGTTCACTAATTCATCTAATTTTCATGGTTTAAACTCTCTTACCTTAAGAAAACTTATGGAGAAAATTTTTACATGTTTATTTAACTGAAAGGACACTTAGCACATCAGAACTAATACACTTCTTTCAGATCAACTGGATGGACAAGATCAAAGGGAAAATATCTATCAGATTCTGTGGCAAGGGATTTTACACCTTCCACTTTGAGACAAAGGAAGACAAATACCTGATATTCCGGAACAACCCATATTTCATGGATAACAGAGGGCTTTATTTAAACAAATGGAAACCAGACTTCGACCTGGAGCTCGACGTTCCCAATGTTGTCCCAGTTTGGGTCTGTCTTCCACATCTTCCTCTTCACTGCTAGGGGGACTATTCTGTAAGAGCGATTTAGGACATTGTTGGAAAGTTTATTGACAGAAGTGAGACGAAGGACAACATGCAAGCTTGCGCAAGAATCTGCGTAGAAGTAGATCTGGGGAAATGACTTCCAGAGGCAATCAAACTAAAGGTGGAAAACTGGACTCATATTCAGCAGCTAGACTATGAAAAACTTCCCTTCAAGTGTAAGGTATTCCACAAATATGGTCATTTCAATAATAGATGTACAAACGTAATTGAGGTTGAAAATTACGATCCCAAAACACAATGGGAAGTTATAAAAAATAAGAAGTCTGGGCCAAATCCTAGAAACACTGGTGCCCCATCTGCCCATCCATCCTCCCATTCTGCCAACCCCATCATTCAAAATCATCCGAAACCTTCCCAAAACCCCCTCTAATCCCTTAATCCTCCCTTCATCTCTTCCAACCCCTTCTCCTCCCTTGCCTCCTCAACCTTCCATCCCCTCTCCCACCCCTGTCCTTCAGCCCTACCCTTCCAAGTCATGTCCACCATCCTCCTCAGTTGAGCCTTCATCAACTTGGATTGTCACCCAAAATGCAGCTAGGGAGCTGGGGGCTGTTTTGGAAACTCTTAAAAAAATAGGCCCTGGAAGAAAATCAGCCAAACACCATCGAGATGAAGCAGCTTAGAAAGACATTTCCCTTGGAATGCAGCACCCAATAGAAACCTTCATTGGAGGGCTTATAAGCAAAGAAGTCAATCATCATGAACCAGGAGGGAAGATAGGGTCTCAACCTTCATTCATGAAATAATGAAAGCATTCACTTGGAACTGTAGGGGATTAGGGAACCCCTCTAAAAAAAATGCCCTAAGATACCTTTTCAAACAAGAAAATCCTAACATAGTTCTCCTCCAAGAAACCAAACAAGGAGAAAAATACATGGGGAATATCTTAAACAAAATGAGGAATTATACGGGCACCATGGTGGAATCTAGAGGTGCTTCAGGAGGAATATCCACTATTCAGAATAAGAACACTTGGAAACAACTGATAGTTGTAAAGACTCATGACTGGATTAAGTCAAACTTCAAAACAAGCATGAGGATGTTATGATAACTGTGTACAATATTTATGGCCCAAACCATTATAGAGACAAAGAAGTTGCTGGAGTACTTTGAAAACTGACAGAGACAGTGAGGACAATCTTAATGTCATCATTGGAGGGGATCTAAATTTGGTCCTGCATGCCAATGAAAAAAGAGGAGGCGGCTTTAATCCTGATCCTTCAAGAGAGCAGTTGGAAACAACTATTCAAGAGCACGACCTAGTGGACATCATTCCTAAAAACCAAAAAATTTCTTGGAGCAATCGAAGAATCATGGCCGGAAACATTATGGAAAGGCTTGACCAATTTTTAATTGTTGTTCCCCTCATCTCTCATTTTTATGTGGAAACCTCTACCATTCTGTCATGTTATGCCATAGACCATTATCTCGTAACCCTTTTCTTTAGTGATCAGTCCTCCCTCGGGCCTCTCCCTTTACGATTCAATCCACTTTGGTGTGACATCTTCAAAGCTAGACATAGAGTGAAAAGCACTTGGTAGCAGCACGTAGAGGGTTCTCCAATGCACATCTGGGAGACAAAGCTGAAACTGGTGTGCATTACTCTCAAAGGATGGGAAAAACACCACTATAGAGAACCAGACATAATCATACATGACACTAAGAGAATGCTATAAACTATCCAAATAGACATAGACATTCATGGAGCGAGCAAAGAAAAACATGATCAAGAAAAAGAGCTTTATTGGACCTTGTACAATGCAAACATAAAAGAAGAGGAAAAATGGAGGCTCAAATCAAGAAATCTCTAGCTGCAGGTCGGGGATAAAAACACCTCATTTTTCCACAAGCAAGCCACTGTCACGAATGTCAAGGAATAATATCATAGTTATAACAGATGAAGAAGGAAATATGCACATAGATCAGGAGGCTATTAAATTAGCTGCTCATAGCCATTACAAAAATCTTCTATCTGAAACCACAGAGCTGGAGGACTACAATGATTTCTTGGCTCATAGACATAAACTCATTACGGATTAAATCAATTCCTCCCTCACCAAGGATATTTAGGAGGCTAAAATTCTCAATGCAATATGGACTTTCCATCCTGACAAATCACCGGGCCCAAATGGATTCACTATTAGCTTTTTTCAGACCTTTTGTGATGTCATTAAAAAATACCTCACAAAAATGATCCTATGGATTCAAAGAAAAAAATATATCAGGGCATACACAAACTCAACATTCCTTGTTCTCAATCCTAAAGAGAACCGCCCCTCTACATTCTCCAAATTCAAGCCTATTTCCCTTTGCAACTCATATTACAAAATCATCCCCAAAATCCTTGCCACCTGTATCAAAGCTCACCTTCCGAACCTCATATCCGAAAATCAAGGAGGTTTTATCTCCAATAGACAAATCACTGACTCCATTTTACTGGTCCAAGAAGCCATTCATTCTAGCATGATGAGATCTGAGAAAGGACTTATTCTTAAACTTGATCTAGAAAATGCCTTTGACATAGTGAGACACTCCTTCCTCCTCTCTATTCTCCAGAAAATGGGATTTGAAGAAGAATTCATATTCCTCATCTATGCCTGCATATCCAATCCTTCGATCTCCCCCTTATTCAATGGAAGGCTTGGAAATTACTTTCAATCCTCTCGAGGCCATAGACAAGGCTGCCCCTTATCTCCCTTCCTCTTCATTCTTATGGCAGAGTCTTTCAGCAGGGCTTTAGATCACAATCGTAGAGTTGGGCTAATCATAAGTATCAAATTTAGCAGCGGAGCCAAAAAAACGAATCACTCTCAGTTTGCTAACGATACCCTCCATTTATAGATCATATTTTCAACAATTGCGTCGAATGCAAATCTTTCTCTTTTATGGATAGATTTTCGGGGTATAACCAAATCGCTATTAAAAAGGATGACAAACATAAAACCGCCTTCATTTGTCCTTGGGGAACTTTTGCATATCGAAAACTCCCTTTCGGGTTCAATAATGTTAGAGCCACATTTCAAAGGGAAATGGACTATGCATTTCACGATATCAGACACATTGTTCAAGCTTACTTCGATGATATTCCTGCTCATTCTAAGAAATGAGCTCAACATCTCGCTCATCTTTGAGCAATATTCGCTAGGTGTAGGTTCTACAACATTCGTCTGAATCTGCATAAATACATAGTTTTTTTCGAGTCTTGATGACTTCTTAGATTCATTATCTCCAAGCACCGGATTAGGGTTGATCACGATAAGGTAAGGGAAATTATTGAATTACCTGCACCACAATCTGTCTTACAACTCCAATGTTTGCAAGGGAAGGAAAACTTCTTACGTCATTTCATTGTAAACTATGTTGAGATGACAAAATGCTTTATGCACTTACTCAAGAAAGGGGTACCATATATGTGGGATAATCAAGCTCAACTGTCGTTTGCGCCTTGAAACAGACACTCATTTCTGCCCCACTTATTACTACCCCCAACTATTCGCGCAACTTTCTCCTTTACTTGGAAACCTCACCATCCTCCCTGGGAATGGTTTTGGTTCAAGTGCATGATGACGATAGTGAGCATGTGATCTATTATCTATCAAAAGGTCTTGTTGGGCCTGAATTACGATATTCACATGTGGAGAAACTATCTTTAGCAGTTGTCTTTGCTGTCAGCCACCTCCGACATTACATATTGCTGCGGCAGACTACTGTCATTGTTTTGGAGAATCCCGTGAGACACATCCTGTCTCGCGAGATCATTGGAGGGAAATATTCCAAATGTATTGTAATCCGCCAACAATTTGACTTGGTTTTCGCTGCTGCCAAAGCTAAGAAATCTCTAGTCTTCATCGAATTATTGTCGTATCTTCCCAGAGTTGACCCAGAATAAGTAGCTCATGATCCATTTCCTGATGAATCAGTCTATCTAGTCGACTCTATTAATCCTTAGTATGATAAGATTATTTTCTACCTCCAAAATCAATGGTTCTGCCCAAATATAATGTTAGACAACCGTCATCGCATTCATCACTAGGCTAGACACTATCTTGTGCTTAACGATACTCTATATCATCGTGGTGTCGATACATTTCTTCGAAATTGTCTCACCCTTACTGAGGCAGAACACATTTTAAATTATTTCCACACCGGGGTATGTGGAGGTCATCTTTCAAGCATAGCTACTTCCCAAAAAATCTTACATGCAGGATACTATTGGCCCACTTTGTTTAAATATTACGCTACTGTGGTCTAGAAGTGTCATCTGTGTCAAATATTTACTAAGAAAATGCATGTCAATCATGCCCCTCTGCATCCATTTATTTCCATCGGACCTTTCACCAAATGGGGAATAGATTTTGTAACATGTAATCCCACTTCTACTTATGGACACAAATAAATTGCAGTTGCGATCGACTATTTCATGAAATGGGCTGAAGCCATTGCCACTTTTCGGGCTAATGGAGAAACTGCTGCTCTTTTCCTATTCAATCAGGTTATCTGCTGATTCGGTGTACCCCGCTCAATTGCCACAAGATCATGGTTCTCATTTTTAGAACCACATGATGACGAACTTAACTTCCTTGGTAGGTTTTCGACAACATCATTCTTCATCCTACTATCTGCAAGCTAACGTTCAATTCAAAGCCGTAAATGGCGTCCTTAAGACCATGATTCGTCTGTTAGTGGGAAACCATAAAACCACATGGCATCGAAAACTATACTCCTCATTATGGGCATACCGGACGTCAATGAAAACTGCTACAGGCTTCACACCATTCCAGTTAGCATACGGTTTGGAAGCAATTCTTTCAATCAAGTGTGAGATTCCATCACTTAAGTTGGTATTTGAACTCCTACTCGGAACTACTACCGAATAAGAGTGCTTGCTCTCACTTAATTAGTTAGACGAAACTCGTCGAGATGCCACACTGGCCCTCGAATCCCACAAGTGACGCGTTAAAGCTCAATACGACAAAACTGTTAAGCCTCGTTCTTTCCACGAGGGCGATCTAATTCTAATCTAAGATCATAAACATGAACTCTTGGGGGCAGGAACACTTCAACCATTATGGCTTGGTCCATATGTTGTCACCAAGGTTCTTTCTAAAGGAGCCTATGAACTTCAGGATTGTAATGGAATCCCACTAGTTGAGACCCACAACGGGCTCCATCTAAAGAAGTATTTCACTTAGTATTTTACTGGGCATTCTCTTTGTAATTTTATGTATATAAGTTATCTTTTTTTTTTTGGTGTGTTTGGAATATTTTGGGTTTTTGAGTATTTTTCTCATACAACTCTCTTCTTTTGAGCATATGTCTTCGTCAACCTTACCATACATTGGATATGCGGATGGTGCTACTCATCGCACATGACACATTGCATCGACTGCTTAGGTCCTTTACACACCTGAATTGGAACTACTTGGTTCCAGGGGGATATTCCTTGGTGATGCCACCAACAATATTTTTGAGTATATGTCAGTTATTCAACTCCTCACGGAAGTTGGGTCTCATGACATCTCCAATCTGGTGGTCCACCCAGATTCCCAACTAATCATTATTCATTTTAACAATCGTTATCGCATATGACATCCCATCTTATTACGTTATCACTTAAGGGTACAACTTCTAGAGCGTCAATTTGAATTTATTTCTTTTGAACAAATTCCTAGAGAATCTAATGCATTGGCTGATTCGTTAGCGAACTATATATTAGATTGGCATCTATCACATTTACTATAGAAAGAGTCACGCATGAGTGTACATTTTTTCATCATAAAAAATTACATAAAAATTAAAAAATACATCATCAAAATTGCCAAAATATGTATGTTTATATATATATATATATATATATATATATATATATATGTCGTTTCTAGTCGGCTACATCAAAAAACTATTCAAAACTTGGGTGTTTTATACAAAAAATGGCTATGTTAAGCCTCACTATGACATATACACATCTATGCCTACTCCTGTTGAGCCTGCTACTCATGATAGCAGATAACTACCCTAGATAACCTCCTTAGAGGCACCAAAAATATCTTCGGAACACCCGTTGTATGTCTTTGCAGATGAATTGGAATCTCCCTCATGGGAAGAGATGGCATATCCATGCTCAAACCTTCAAGGTTCCTAGCAACCTCGCGCAGACTCTGTGTGTCATCTCCCTTTTCGGCAGCTGTCATGGAATTTTCTACTACTTCAGCCCTAGGTAGTTGCATACCTCGCTATGCATATCGAGGGGCTCTATTTATTCGTACAGGTGCCACATATGTGTCAAGAAAACGCTTCATTTCAAACAAAAAATTCACCCATTAAACAAAAAAAAATTACATAAAAATTCAAAAGACACAAAAATACTTTTGCATTGATTTATCATCTTACCTATTGACCCCCACTAAGTGCCAGGTGGAAATCTTAGCTTTGGATCTCCTCTAAGGTTCATCCCAGCATAGGGATAATCCTCAATCATAAGAATCTAGCCGCTAATCCACTCAAAGAATGCATCGTCAAAGAAGTGTCAGAGTGGACCATCTC
Source organism: Pinus albicaulis (assembly GCA_034641835.2). Taxonomy (NCBI): domain Eukaryota; kingdom Viridiplantae; phylum Streptophyta; class Pinopsida; order Pinales; family Pinaceae; genus Pinus; species Pinus albicaulis. Next base: position 1,452,159,481 of record CM076578.1, read on the forward strand.
GAGTCTGAGGCATCACGGTGGACCATCGACCCTATCTAGGCTCCCTTAGTCTATAAATTTCCATGATCATTTGAGGCCTCGTCAAGGGCACTCTCTCTAGTATAAATGATACATTCACCATACCATTCCCAAATTCTCTTTGGCCCAGGTATTGAAAACTCTCAACTCTTCTTTAATATGGCAGACAACACCTTCACACCACTCGAATACTTGTGGCTGGAGATAATCCAATGCTTGTAGCAACTAGGTCTTGGTGGCCACATGCTAACTCTTGGCTCTTGCCAAGCATACAATCATCCAAAGCAATGACCTCACCGGTCTAGAGGCTATACATGTTATAGGTATCATGTTTCTCACTGGTGCAGTGTTGTTTATGCATTGACCTTGGATCAATCCCAAGTGGTACGGGGATTGGCTCTAGATACTATCAAGTTGGGCCTCGATCCTCTACATGATACACCGGTAAGAAAATACGCATCCTCTTTCTCTAACAAGATCTCATGACCCCCGATGTTGAATACATGACGTTGTTCATCCCACCACTAGATGATCCATCTCATAAGGTCCTCCTGCCCTTTCATTATCTCAAGTTTAGAATACTTCAGTAATCTGCATCTTCGTAGAACTAATAAGCATTCCAGATCGATAACCATTTCTCGTTCCTCTCTCTCGTGCTCTCTTTCATGCCAGATACTCATGGTGGTAGCTTAGTACCTTCACAATACAAGTTTTTCATGGATCATAAACTGGCTCAGTCATTCGAACAATAAGAAAATCAATGTTTAAATTTTGTCTCGCCGGCTAACGCGACCCCCTGTGTTGAACAGGGCATGCTAGCACATTGTCCCTTAACGGGCAGTGCATTTTACGTGGCCCACCCTCTGGGTGACCACATTAGCCGCCTAAAGTTTCTAGGGATTGTCCAAAACTTAATTTTTGACTAAAAAAATACCTAAAAACACAAATGTGAAGCAAGATAAGGGCCTAAGATCCTACCTGGAACAGACGAAATCGAAAACAGTTTCCCAGATCGTCCAAAATCAAGCACGGAAGTTTCACCCTCTTTCACACTCCAAAGCTCTTTCACCGAACACAAATAGTGAAAATGAAGTTCTCTTGTCCTTCTTATAAACATTCTGGAGGTACGACTCGCTCAGCTATTTATTTAAATTGGTAAATTTCTACTATGGCAATTGTTATTTTGTCGATGTTACCTATGCTCTGATGAATTGTCAGTGTTTCTCTGCAAAATTGACCACGCTTGACCCAGATTGAGCCTTCTTTTTAGGGACTTTTTCTAGCTCATAAAACTGAAAAAACCCTGAGTTTCCTTCTTCGGGCTCATTAAAATATCACGAAGATGATGATGATCCATTATTTTCCATCTTTTCCTAGCTCTTCAAAAACTGATAAAAGACGCTGATTTTTTCTTTGTTGGACTCATTAAAACATTTCATGAAGAGGATCAATTTTTTCTTTGTCTTACTCGTTAAAACTTCACGAAGAATATTGAGTTTCCTTCATCTCCTCGTACACATAACAAAATGAGGTAGACGTCCATTGAACATAGGTTTATCACTTTATCTGGACTCATTGGACTAACATACGGAAAAGGAATTATGTCGAGCATATTATTACCCCTTCGTTGCACCCGTTCATCAACCATGACAAAGGTACCCCCTTGGAGTTTTCTTTTACGATCTCTTTCAGACTCCCTAAACATGGCAATATGACCGAGTTTACCCTTCTGGACTTGTTAAACCTAATCAGATGGGGGACAATTTGGAAAAAGTAGAGACTCGCTCTTTATACTTTGAGACATGATATGGCAGCAGCACCTTGAACATGGCACTCCTCAGAAAACTCCCTTTCATCAACTTCTCATCGAGCCCTACCATTCTATGAGTTTAGCCTTCATATCCCAATGTTCCTGCATCATTGAATCCTAACACTCTTTGGTTTTCATGAGTCTAAGATGCCTGGTACCCTGTATTTTATGCCTATTATTGTTCAAGATATCACACTATATACTGCTTCCTGTATCAACCAAGCCATCATATGCCAAAAATTATTTTCCCGCCGTCTATTCACACCATTTATCTTGACTATCTTAAAAAAAAATCATCTTTGTCCTATTTCATTTCAACTGATGTAGGATACCTTATTGCTTTCCTTTAGACATATATCTTCCTATCGACTTCAATATCTTATCTAGGAAGGTGATCCAGAAACATATCAGTACCTTGGAACCTGCAGACCTCAATGGTAGGTTACCTTGTGTTTGATTTGGGGTTTTCATCATTGGCAACCGGTCGAATATTTATACGAGTGTTCGACATCACACCGTTTATTCATACTCACTAGATTGTATTGGGCATCTTGGAGACCATCATCCTTATCGGTGTCCATCCTCGCATCTGTTAACAAATTTGACCATTGACTGGAAATCAGATGATTTATCACATGTTCGAATACAACTCCTTTATTCACATGTGTAGAAATATGTAGTTTAGATAACCGATAACCGATACCTTCGGTAGAGGCTTACATCATTCAAATTTGTTTCCTCTCCCAATCTGTGTATATTTTTTTGGAGACAACTTATCAGGTTGATCCTATCATTGAGATCTCCAACAGATCGGCACTACACATCGAAGTAATCCTTATTTATTTCACCTTGTCAATCAAATACTTGTATAAACATGTATATATTGTCTTTGTGAATGTTGCAGCTAATCTGACTGTCTGCCTTAGGTCCCGGGAAGGCCCGAGAGGGATCTTACTCCAGCTACCACCTGTGCATTTTATCCCTAAGCAGGAGTTGTAGGGGAGTTTTCTAACTCAAAAATTGGTCAAGAAGAGGAACTGAAAATGTTGAAGAGGAAGAGGTTGAAGATGAGTTACCTTGGAAAGATTCTATTGCAAACCACAAGATTGTACAATTGAAAGGTAATTTGATTCCTAAATATCTAGTACCTTTGGAGATATTTTTTGGTTGAAACGATATTCCAGTGAATGTCAGAAAGCAAAGTTGGGAGGATGATGTTGAAGATTGTAATCTTGGAACCAAACAACAACCCAAGCTTGTGAAGTTGGCAAAGGGTTTTTCAAAAGACTATAAGCACAAATATGTAGATATGTTCAAAAATTATTATGATGTCTTTGCATGGTCTTATGAATACCTCAAAAATTATAATAAGGAAATTATACAACATAGGATCCCTATTAAACCAGGGGTCAATCCATATAAGAAAAATTTAAGACAAATCAATCCTTTATTGCTTCCCTCAATATAAAAAGGAGTGAAGAAGTTACTGCAGGTGAAGATAATTCTTCCTTTGAGATATTCAGACTTGGTAGCAAATTTGGTTCCTGTAAGAAAGAAGAACAAAGAGATAAGATTATGTATCGACTTCTGGAATTTAAACAGAGCATCATTAAAGGATAACTACCCTCTTCCAAAAATCAATCATATTTTGTAGAAAGTGACAAGATCTTCAAGGTTGTATATGATTGATGGATTTTCAGGATATAATCAAATAGCAGTACATCCAGATGATCAGAAGAAAACAATTTTCACAACACTATGGGGAACTTTTATGTATGCGAAGATTCCACTTGGTTTGATGAATGTTGGTGCTACCTTTTAGAGGGCTATGGATATAGCCTTTGTGGGAGAAAAAGACAAATTTGTGGTTATTTACTTGGATGATATCACCGTTTTTTCCAGATCTAATGATGAACACTTAAAACACCTACAAATTTTTTTTGAGAAATGTAGGAAATATGGACTATCTCTAAATCCAAAAAAGTCTCACTTTGTTGTAAGAGAAGGAAAATTATCGGGACATATTGTGTCAAAGGAGGGAGTCAGGATTGACCCAAAATGAGTGGAAGAAATAAATAATATACCTCTGCCTAGAAATAAGAAGGAGTTTCATATTTTCTTGGGAAGAATTAATTTTCTCAAGAGGTTACTTCTGAATTATGCATAAATTATTAAAGAAATCATTGATATGTTGAAGAAGGATGTAGAGCTTATATGGACTCCAACGACCAATGAGTCTTTTACAAGGATCAAAAAGGATTTTGGAGAAGCTCATGGTTTGGTAATTCTTGATTATCAAAAAAAATTTCAAGTTTTTATTTTGCCTCACCTTGTAGCATTGTAGTTGCACTTTTGCAAAATAATGAAGACAATAAGGAGCAACCAGTAGCATATTTCAACCAAGTGTTGAGCGATGTTGAATTGAAATATAAAATTTTGGATAAAAAAATCTTATGCTCTAGTCAAAGCATTTAGAATGTACATTTTACAATCCCATATTACTGCATATGTACCAAATTTGAAGACATAGAGGGACAACAAAGGAAGAAGGGGCAAATGGATAGCTAAGATTCAAGAATATGAAATAGATATTAAGCTAAAAAAACTAATAAAGGGATAGGGATTGGCTAAGATTTTAACAGAGGACAATTATCAGGCAACGAGGATTAATTTGCTAGCTGCAATTCCTAAATCAAACATTGTTGGTGAAGGAGGTAAGAAAAATGAACAAGACAATAGAATTGCCTACAAATATGTTTTTTTCTAATTGGTACAAGAACATTGTTCATTATTTATTATTTCTTAGTTGTCCATGAAGTTTAAAACAGAAAAATATAAGGCTTTGAGGCTAAAAGCATAGAAGTATGTGATAGTCAATGGTCAACTACATTGGAAAGATATTTTCAGTGTTTTGTTGTTATGTTTAACAAAGGGAGAAATGATTGAAATTTTCAATGAATATCATGGGTGTGCTTGTGGAGGTCAATACAACTGGAAAGTTACGACACACAAAATCTTGAAAGCTGGTTTTTATTGGCCAACTTTTTTTTTCTAATGTTTACATGCTAGTTAGATGTTGTGAAAAACGTCAACTTTTTGTTGAGAAGAAGAAGTTGGCACCACTGCCATTAATTATTGTATTTGTAGAAAAACCATTCAGGTAGTGGGGGTTGGATTTCATAGGGGAAATTGGCCCACCTTCCAATGGAAAACATAATTGGATTTTATTAGCCACTGATTATTTTACTAAAAGGGTGGAGGTTGTTCCAAAAGAAATGCAACTGACTTAGTGGTGATCAATTTACTCAAAGAAAACATATTTACAAGATTTGGCTACCCCAAAAAATTGGTCACGGACAATGCTCAGGTATTTAAATTTGCAAACATAATCATTTTTTTCCAAAAATATAATGTTATTCTTACTTACTCTACCACCTATTATCCTCAAGGAAATGGGTTGGAAGAATATTGAAATAAATATTTGGTAATAATTTTGAAGAAAACAATTTCATAAAATAAAAAGAATTGGGACTCTCATCTTAAGTTTTCCTTATGGGAAAACATAGTAACCACCAAAAGGTCTACTAGTAAATAAAATTTTGAATTGGAATATGGAGTGGAAACTCGTTTTCCTAGTCAGTTAGTCAAACCAGTAGCTACTTTGATTCAAGATGCTGAAGAAGAACCAAATGCATTGACACGGATGATAAACTAGCTAATAGAATTGAATGAGAACAAAGAACAAGTAACTGAAAATCTCATCAGCTATCAAGATAAGATGAAAACTATTTTTTACAGAAAGGCCAAGGATATACTCTTTCAACATGGATACCTTGTCCTAAGGTGGGATGTCAGAATGGACGACAAGGATAAGCATGGTAAGTTTGATCCTTTATGGTTTGGTCCCTTCAAGGTGGCAGAAGCCAGAGGAAACAATACTTTCATTATGGAGAATTTGAATGGAGAACTATTGCAACTGCTTGTAAATGGGAAGTTTCTGAAACATTACTTCCAACATTAAATAAATTTTAATTTCTCATTGTAAATATTGGTGTGGTCACTGTAAGTATCCGGTGAGCTTCTCATTGCAATGTCTTAAGCTATGATATGACTCCATGCCTGAGGTGAAGGCAAGAATCTGTGGTTCTTAGTGTTTTGTTCCAAAACATTATCCCCAGGTGGAGCCAGATGTTGTAGCTTATTTTCATTCTATTAAAATATCAAAAAAAAAAAAATCATATATGCAAAAAAAAAAAATGTAAAGACAAGTCAAAAAAAAATTGGAACTGTTTTGCGTAGTTTTATTTAAAAAAAAAGGTAATTAATTAATGTGGGTCCAAGGTGGCACAGGTTCATGTCAGAAGTTATTTAAATATTATATATTGGTGGGACTTATTATTATGGCACAAGAACTATGATTAAAGGTAGCATATTTCCCAAACGCGACGTCATTCAAGACATTGGGACCCACACACAAATAAATCTTGACATCACAACATGTTTGATTGATATGAAAAGGGCTGCCCCCGTAGGCGGTCTGGCGGGAAACCGCCATCGGTAGATCAAAAGTCGGGATATCACCTCACACCACCATAGGATGAAACTGGTTACCACCACATGTGTCCTCGTGTCTGGTAAACAATATTCGCATTGTCTGCGTCAAGCGAGCGAAAAATTTGAAGCAAGCTTACACAAGGATCCCAAGTGACCGAATTAGAATCAAGCATATACTTTATTTTGGAAAAGATATTTTAATTTTTAATTTCAAGCCAAAGCTCTTTAATTTTTAAGTTTAGTTTTTGAGTCCTCATAAGGACCGAATATAGTTTAGATTAATTTTGGAAAGTAGTTCTAGTTCATGATAATTAAAAAAAAATATAATTGTCCTCAATGTAATGTTTCTACAAAAAGACATGGATGAACCATTTTTTTGGGTTCCAAATTTTGACCTTAGAGAGAATTTTCCTGTGTAATGTGTCAACTTTTTATTGGAGATACAATAAAGTTTTCTGGGTGATTCAAGTTGCTTTCTGAATATGATATGTGTTCATTTGTTACTGTAAGTTATTAATTGTTTTTCTTCTCTTGAAAATGTTTAAAGAAGTTGTTGTTTATTTTCATTAATACATATTTAGTTTTCTTGGAAGAGCTCACAGTACGTGCAGATTTCTATTAAATAACCTTAAACTGGGATCCATATTTTCATACTTTCACTTTCTCAGTCTTTCATGTTTTCTGCTAAGGTTTATAATAAAATATTCTCCAACTACAACCTTCTACTCTGAATCTTCCATTATTTCATTCTATCATCTCAGTACAACTTCAAAATCATTTTCATAGACAGTGTGGCCATCTAGAAAGATATTTTTTTCTAGGATTCTTCCTTTGTACAAATGTCCTAGGCACTGACCTCTTCTCAGCCAAAGGTTGCCTCACGGGTTACAATAGGGACCATGCTAGAAGACACATATGGAGTTGAAGAGATAAGATTATCATCAGGTGAGAAGACGAAGGAAAACTAGATTACAATAGAATATCAAAGGTCAGGATTGCATGAAGACTCCATCTTATTCGCAACCCTTTGGAGGGTGGATATCAAGAACAAATCATATCTCTCATGAAGATGAAGCATTGCACATCTCTTATTGAAAACAAAGGAGAAACAAGAATGGATTGACATTGCCATGTCATCAATAATTCCATGTCAGCGATGTCATATCATTTCATGAGTCTTCATATGTCACACCATTCTTATGGATTATGTAATTTCTTATTCAAAAATGTATTGTAAAGTGGAAGTCCAAAGGACATGTAATTCATGTAAAGTCATAGGAAGTCAAAAAATCATGAGGGTAGTCAAAGAGTCACAAGGGAGGTGAAGCATCACCCCATTGGTTATATATACACCCTCATTGTATAAGAAAAATAATCTTCACCTTGACTCCTCCCACAAGGCATTAGAGAGACAAACTAGTTATTTTGGGGAGAAAGGAGTGGCTCCAACGCTACACTATTGGAGCTAGTGGTGTTGGTTGTATACATGTGTCTTGGGATTTTTACTTAATATCAGAAGCCTCATGGCCAAAATGTTCTTCATGCATGGATTATGAATATTTGTGAGACTATTTTGTGGTTGTTTGTAATTCATGTTTGATTTCATCTATGCTAAATTAGTTGAACTATTTCAGTTATTTTAGTAGTTATCTTAATGAGAATGTGATGTAATGGTTGCTATAAATGTCGCATCCTTGTGGACTATTCCGCTGGATGTTAGACATACATTTCTTGTTTATAATGGTTGTAATGACTGTCGCATCTTTGTTGACTATTTAGTTGGATTTTAGACAAATATTTTATGTGTGAGTGTGTATCTACTAGGGTAGTACTATTACCTCTCTCCTAGAGGCTCACTTTCCTTTCCCTCTACAGTTGAAGAATCTTGACACACATACAACTAAACACTCACCAGGCATACTCACTGTCTGATATGAGATTACCTGTGCATTACTATCTTGCGTTGAACTTCGTATCCAAGTAAAACCTATAAGAATATATGGAATCTTGGTCGATATCCCATATGGGGCTCCTATTCAAAACGGTGTGAGGTCTAATTGGGACTTCACATTGGGGAGACCCCTTTGGTTGATGGATTTCCAACACCCATCAAAAATCCCCAAAACGATCACTCCATAAGAGAATGAAGCCATGCTCAGAGTCATCTCTCTCAATGAATTTGAAGCCATAATAAAAGCAATACCCAACAATAAATCATGTTCACTATTCAATTCTTTTAGGTGTGCTAGTCAATCATTGGGCATGACGTATGGCAACAACTAGAGCAATCTCAACAGTCTTGATCCATTCTCAAAGCCTTTGATGCTACTTTCCTAACTTTGGTGCCCAAAAAATATTAAGTGGAGGATTTGAATGGCTTCTGGCCTATCACTTTATGTAATGTAGTACAAAAATCATCACTAAAATTAGAGTTAACCGACTCAATCTTTTTCTCCCAAATCTCATTTATACATAGAAAATGAGTTTTATTGAAGTTCAACAAACCCTAGACAAAATCATGGTAGCTCATGAAGCCATGTATTCCTTAAAAATCATAAAGAAACTTGGTATTGTTCTTAAGATTTATCTCTCTAAAGCATTTGGCAAGTTGAATTGGGAATGTTTATGTAGCATCTTTAGAGCTTTCAGTTTCTTTAATAATTTGGTAGAATGGATCAAAAACCTTCTCTCATCATTGTCCTTTTCCATTCTTGTTAATGGATCACCCTCTACTCATTTCACCTCATCCCATGGGATTTGGCAATGGGACCTACTATCACCATTCATGTTCATTCTCCTAATGGAAGCATTGGGCCGCTCTCTCAAAGATGTAGTGACAACGAACAAGCTTAATGGCCTTTAACTATTTGGGGATATCTTGCACACACACTAAAAGTTTGTTGATGACACTTTGGCCATGGGCACCCCCATGGTCCATGAAACTCACCAATTTACTAAAATCTTGGAGCAGTTCTCACTGGCCTCAAGTATGGACATAAACAAGACCAAATCTCAAGTCTTTTTCTTCAACATGACCATTGTAGTCCAGAAACACATTGCCTAGATTTTGGGCTTTCAAAAATGTGATCTCCCCTCAAAATATTTGGGTGCACCATTGGCTACAAGCTCTCTCAAATGGAGTTTTTGGGAGGAATTATTATCCAAATTCACTAGAAAATTGGAAGGTTGGGCCTTCTGGTCCCTCAACATAGCGAGAAGACTAGTCCTCTTCAAATTTGTTATTCAAGCATTACCTATATATTTGTGTTCATCAATGATGCCTTCAACCTCAATTCTATAGGAACTACACCAAATCCAGCAAACGTTCCTTTAGGGAGGCACTCTCCAAGAAAAAAAAGGGTCTTTGGTGGGATGGGATAAAATTTGCTGACCAAATCTAAAAGGAGGACTTGGGCTATAATACCCCTTGATCATGATAATTGTCCTAGGAGAAAAAATTTGGTGGAAATGGATCCAATGAGGATTAGATTTATGGTAAATAATTTGGCAGCGTAAGTATGTTCCTTAAAATCCTTGGCAAGAACTCATTTGAATGCACACCTTAGCTCTTGGCTCATCTATATGGTCCCTAGTTAAAAAAGGCATGCATTTGATACAACAACATTGTTTCTAGGAAGTTAAAGATGATCATACTACTTAGTTTTAGGATGATTCATGGTATCAACTCCCTAAACTAGGAAATCAATAGTGTTTTGATACGATGAGAATATAAATGATTGCACAAGCCTAGAATAATATTAAATACTACTAGATACATGCTAATACTAGTTCGTGATGACGCCAATGGCTACCACCAGAGGCATGGCACCCCAAAACAAACATCGAATCTTCACAAAAATTCATGAGTAATATAGAGAAAAGGCACATACCCTTTTCACCCCTACCATACAAACTCCATTAGGGCTACACGTCCAAAGACACAATTTATATACATGAAGCATCCCACTTGGAAGCAAGAAGCCAAGCGGCACCAACCTAAGAAGTTTGTTCCAAAATATAGAAATATAACATGTGGCCTAAGATCTCCTTTCTTCTATGGCTCATGAAGCAAAATAATCCTTTAACATGGGATAAAATTCAAAATTGCAACAACGAGTGGCAATTGCACTACCCACAATGTCTTCTACATTCTGAAAATTTGGAGCATCTATTCAACATATGTGCTTTCTTTGTGGGTCTATGGTCCAAAATAGTAGAATGCCTCATGTTATCTAACAAAGATCCCAATAAAATTATTATCATTGTTTCTATTTGGTGCTCTAAGGATTTCTCTAACTCCATTATAAATTTCATGTGGAGTCTCTTTCCTAGTTTCCTTCTTTGGGTAATATAGAAAGATCACAATAGAATAATTTTTAGGGGATCCTCCATTACCTCTAATTCGCTATGGAACTCCATCCTTTGTAACATCAAACAATATATTCACTCTCTCTATTCGTATCCCCGGGATTGGAAAAACTTTGGAAATTAAGCTATAATTCTTCATTGGTGATTCCCCTCCCCCCCTCTTTATCCCCCTCGCCTCTCATCCCCATCCCCCCATCTAGCTAATCAGCTTGTCTTCCCCCTTTACCCTCCTTCCTCAAGTTGAATTTCAATGGGGCATCCAAAGGAAATACTGGCCCATTTGTGCATGGTGGTATCATCTAAGACCATGAAGGCATGCCTATATACATATACTCTAGAAATTTTGGTATAAAAAATAACAACATTGTTGAACTTATGGCCCTCATATCAGGGATTGAAATTTCTAAATTCCAAGGTATGACCATGCTCGAAGTGGAAGGAGACTCCCAACTCATTGTGAACATGCTACTAATAATCCAGAATGAAACATCGGTACAAAAAGTATCAATGAGCTAAAATTTGGAAGCTCTCCTCAACCAGGTCTCCTCCCTATTTTCCAATATTCTAGTTATTATTCCTTCTCACGTTTGATGATCTTGTAACAAAATAGAATACATTTTAGCCAACTATGGATGTCCAGACTCTTCTCTCCCTATATCCTCCCTTTGATGCCTTCTCTTGAATTATCCTCTCAAGGCAATGCGCTGGAAATACATTCAAAATGGCCTTTCAACCGTGGATGGGGTGCTTATCGAGACAAGGGTAGGTTGTCATCATCCCACTTGATCAAATAACTAGGGGACGTGGCATCACAACCCCATGAAAAACTTAATATCATTGCTTCTAATGCATGCCAATCATCATTCAGTCCAGCATGTGTTCAACTCATAGTCCTCACGTGAATTGCCTGTCAGTTTCTTTTTTTATGGTGGGGTTCTCCCACAGGGGAAGAATTTAACTATCGCTCTAGATATCCCTATTCATTCTGTGTCTATATATACAACATCTGGTAGTCAGTGCAACCAATATGTTTCACTAGTAAGGACATGAAACGGCTTAGCATGATGGTCTCCATTGATTGGTTCCTCAACACTTTAGTTGGGTAAAATCATCCTTCCTAGTTGGACAATTTTCAATTCAGGGAAGCCACTCGATCCTCAAATAAATGGTTTTGAAGTGTAACTAGTGACTTCCATTTCCTCACTTGTTTTTAATCCTTTTCGAATTATCTTTCCTTCTACAATCTTGATACGATTCCATTTATTCTTGTACTCAAGCCTATTCATCTCCAAAGTTCTTATGTGCGCCCCTCGTAGTCGAATCTCAGGTGTTGTAGCTCAATCAGACGCTCTTTAAAAATTAGGCTACCTTTGTAAATTCTACCTCACATGAACCCTTATTTTGTTTTTGTTAGCATTGTTCTCTCTTTCAAAATTCATTTTTGCTAGCCTACCTATCCCTTACATTTAATCTCTACTTTAATCTTTTAAAGTTCAATCAAAATCACTCTCCTCTTAAATCACTGGAGCCTAACCATGATATTCACATTTGAATCATTTAAAGGTTACTCGTTGGATAATGCTTAGAGAATAAAGAGTAATATTAATGATAAAAAACATTATAAACCATACGTAATTAATATATATATATTAATTATTATAATTGTATATACACATATATGTTTATCATTAACCTAAGAAATTATCAAATGATTAACACTACTAACTAAATATCATCATAATATGTATCAATAACTAAAGATATCCATAAAGAAAGGAAGAATGTTAATAAAAAAGAGAAAATTGTATAATGAGAATATAGTAAATAAAATGTTTCTTATAAACTTTTGATACATGTGTTTTATGAAATGAAAAGTTTATTTTTTTAAATTATATATATATTTATATATATATATAACTTTTCACATGATATGATTTTGATTTTCCGATTTTCTTACCATTGATCTAAATAATTTTTCGCCTTTGGAATTCTAGAGAGAGCACTTTCTAACATCCAACCCTCAGCCTGCAAGCATCTGATATTAAACCCTAGAAAATATTATTTACTCTATTTGTGTGAAAGCTCACATGTGCATGTGGACCCCATCAAAATGAGCAAAATACTTTTGGATCCCAAGTTTCAAAGTAAAGTTTCTCTCTCCTTACTATCCAATATGCACGATATTTTGTGCATTGAAAATCGTGAGGAAAATAAAGTTTAAATTCCACTTTTTAAATATAATTAGCCCATGAGAACCCACCTCATATTCGCACTTGAGTCTCATCGGATCAAAGAAGAGGGATAATCCACGAGCATTTTCCCATCCAATATAAATGAGGGTTGTCTTTTAAAGAAAGTACAAACTCTTGGATTTTATTGGATTGTATGTTTTTTTTAAATCTTGTATTTGAGTGGGTCTATTGGTTAAGAGCATGTGTTTTTTCATATTATTATTACTATTAGCTAACATTTATCTCTTCCAAACTTATTTACCTTTATAATGAGTTTGCTAAATATCTTTAAAATTTATAGCCGTGGATTCATTTTATTATTTGTGTCAACTTTTAAAATAGAATTCACACAAATAAAATACATTTTAGATTTTATGATTCCCATTATCTAAGTTGACTTGCGAAGAAAATTCATTATCTAAGTTGACTTGCGAAGAAAATTTTACCAATGTTTATCCAAGATCAAATAAAAAAAACAATCAATTTATTTTATAAGGTTTGTAAATGATAATTTTGGGAGAAATTGATGAGGTAAGAAAAGTTTATTTATTTATTTCATTTTTAATCAATTTATAACTATTTTTTTATGATACAAGGAAATAAATTGCAAATGGACTAAAGATTTGGGCAAAAATAATTCAAAGAATAATGCATTATATTAATTTAAGGAGAATTCGTTAATGTAATCAATATTAATATTAGGGTTTTTGTTAGAGAAGGTTATTGAAACAGAATAACAACAACTCTTGTAAAGATAAAAAGGATGTAAAGATTAAATCAAGAAAATATTTGGAGGAGCTTTGGAAAAGGAAATTTATGTTGAAATGGTTCCAACACACATGCTCTATGAATCAAATTCTATGAATTTGTAACTTGTTTATGTGATTTTGATATCTAGTATTTTATTTCACAAATTATTTTGTTAATTTTATATTGTTATTCTAGTACATGGAATGGTTTAAATAAGTTGGCATGATCATATGATAGGATATATCATGGGAATGAAAATGGTGCACTCTCTAGAGTTTATGGTTATCGCTCTCGTTGTCTCTTCTCATGGGGCCACCTCGAGGCTTCTGGGCTTCATACCCTTGCTTTCTCTTGCTCATCGGAGTTGCACCGTTTTTGGTCATCCCCCGCCCCCTCACACCAAGGATGATTCTGAAGACTATATGCACCATTTGGCTGTGGAAGAATTTATTTTATCGTGTCTTAATTAGTGCTCATCCTCTGCAAGAATCCTTTGCCTCTCCACATGTTATCTGCCAACTGATTCTCCAATATTCTTTTTTCTTAGTCTCTCATTTTGTATTTGTCCTCTCGAATTTTATGTCGGTGTGTGACCTCATCCCCCTACAGTAGTATCTTCCTTCTTCAAATATGCTCTGCCCTTTCGTTAGGTCGCACTCAGTGCAAGGTGGAGGGTGTCTTTGTCTTATAAATATTTATAGGTCGACCCCAGAATGGTGTTTTAACAATCTAAGGCTCAATCTAAGACTTGCACACCGCTGTCATGCTGTAATAGGGCATCTTGTTTCCAGATATTCCTAAAAATACTTGGTGGGGAATCCAACATAATTTCAGTGAATAGCTCATTCTCCATATTATTTATCAAACATCAAGTTAAATCCTACTTGGTCATACCGTCATGTCATCAAGTACCTCTTTACAATGGGAAATTTTTAACATATTCTTCAAAATTGGGATACTATAACATCACAACAGACTCTTCCATCATTCTAAATACAAGACTATGAGGAGGAGCTCCTGGTTTATCTTCCACCCAAGGGCCTTTTGCTTCCTTTAAATAGGAAACTCGAAGGAAACCTACAACCCCTACAACTCAGCTCCAAAATATCCCAGGACCATATATAGTTGAACAAATGGAAAATACTCCTGCAATGGAAATAAAGTTTCCTAAGGTAAAATCCCTATTCTTTGTCCTTCAGAAAAAGTTGTCATATGCAGATTTAATGGATTTTGGCCCAAACTAAAAGCCCTCATCCAATGGATTGATACAACTTGGAATCTTGATTTTGAAAATTTTCTATGTTCAAAAGGATTTTTTTATAGTTCATCTTGAAACAAAGAAGGACATAGAATATGCTTTAAATGCAGTGCCCTAGTTTTTGGGAAGAGTTAGGCTTTTCACTACTCCTCGGTTCCTTGAGTTTGCTACAAACTCTATGGTGGTAGTATTCATGATATCGGTTTGGGTCATGCTCCAAAATATTCCTCTGCCATTCTCTCATCCAATATTCCTTGAAGATATCGGTAAAAATCTAGGGAAATTCAAAAAGTGGACATGGAAAGAGAAGAAAATGGTATTTTCACGTATGCCAGAATATGTGTGAATATGGACCTCAACAAAGGTCTTCCCGATCATATAAATTTGAAACATCAAAAATTTTGTTGGTCACAAGTCTTAGACTACGAAAATACGACATTTAGGTGTCATATTGTTATCGGACAAACCATTTACAACAGTCATGCCCCCGGGCAAAGAAGAATCCCAAGAAGAAGAAGAGACCAAAAAATAGACCTAAAGGATGGCAATTTTCAGATCAATACCACTTTGAGGATGAAGAAGAAGATAAAAAATAAATCCACCCATGCCAAGAAGGAACAAATAGAACAATCTTGCAGTATGTTTCCCAAGATGGGGGCACCAACAACTAATAGATCAACGAACTTGTGCATCAGATTGAAAAGGAACTCAAAGAATCTATGACTCTAGATGGATTTGGAGGCTCCAAAAGAGCACATTTACCATAAAGTTCTGATTTTGACAAGGAGGATCCACATGAAAGACTAGATTTGGCTTTGGTTCTTGTTGAACCAAATTCAAATGGTTGGCAAAAAGTGCACAAATGGAAAGGAAAAAGAGAAAAACTTTGCACTAGTAAGCCATAATTCTGTATACATATTGTCATTTTTCATTTTCTTTTTAGGCATATTGTATGATGACCCCTCATGCCGCTTCATAGTACTTTTTTTCTCTTTTATTGATCTTATTTATTAGATCTCAAATGCATACACACTAGATGTGTTTACAAAGTGTAATTTTTATCTTTATTAATAGAAATTACAGGGTTTTTTCTGTTGGAAAATGATAAAATGAAAAATCATTATAACATTACTTGATTCAATTTCCCTTATAGATATATACTATCTAAAGCATATGAATCATGATATTTAACTAATTGATTGTAGGTTGAATTTATTAATGCATGATATTAATGAATCTGTTGCACCTTTCATGAGAAACATAGTTACATACTGGTGATATGTGCTTATTTATTTGTTTTGTGTGTTCATGTTATTATATCTTAGTACCTCAATGATTTGATAGTTGACATGATCATCGTTATCTTGTTGCAGCTATTACTTGAATTCTATATCTTCAGATATATACTATCTAAGGCTTTTAATTCATATTTACTTAATTCGTTGTAGGTGAAAATATATCAATACATGTTATTGATTTATTTCATTACACTTATTATGGTAAATATAATTTATTACCAATGATATATGTGTTATTTTTATTTTATTTCTATCTTTTATTTTTGTTATTTTATTTGGAATACTATTTATCTTAATTGCATTCCTCCATTTTACATTAGATTCATGGATCATATATTTTATGTAAGTTTCATTCACTTTAAATCTTAACCACTTATTCTTTTCAACATTCCCTCATATGTATAATATGGCCATATTTATTTGCTATTATAGAAAATCTATATAACTAATATCAAATATGATGAATACCCCATGTGGTTAGAGAAGGCCAGTCTCCAACCTAAAGCGAGAGGATCTCTATATCCTTATTGGATGCCTTTAGGGTTGCTACTTTTCGTCAGGAACAATCTGAGAGACAACATGGGGGTAGTATTGTCGCTCTTCTCTTGACGTTTTGTACTCTAATATTTCACCCCCTCTTCCACCCTCTGGTCTCACCTCAACCCTGTTGTGATTCCCTCTCAATTATCCTCTCCTCGATTATGTGCTCCTCCTGCTCTGTATCTCTCGGACCCTTATTGTTGGTTTTTTCCCTTGGTGTGTTTCCTTTTAATTTGGTTGTTCCTCTCTTGTAGTCTTCCTCTACCTCCTTCGTGGTCATGGTTGGTAGCAACCTCTCGTTGTATTTCTCTTCGTGTTGACCCTCTCCTTCATGCTCCTGTGATGTGGCACTCTCCCTAGACTTTATTTTCTCCTTCCTTCCCCCCCTTAGTGATTAGATTTCTTACCATCTCTAACCCATACACCATGCCTCGTCAATGTGATCATGTCCACAGAGGAGCGACTTTTTATCAGGAATGGACCTGCAGGGGTAGCACATGCATGTATCATTTAATGGAGGAAGTTGCCCCTCATTTTTGTGACCTCACACCGAGCCCCATCCAAGAAGAGCTAACTCATGCCGAGGGATAATTCTCCTCCCATAGACTTAAACTCTCAGAAACAAAGGTTCTTGATGAGTTTCCAGATTGGGTTTTGGACACTAGGCACACTCACGACCATTTTAATCAATATATGCAGAAAATTTATATTTAATGGAACATGAAGTTCCTCCTAGGTAGAACACTAATAAACTAGCACGAGCATTGAAAAGACATAATCTATTCCCTTGAGATTTTGCACCATCACATGAAGTACCTCGACCGAAAAATGGAGCGCATAGAGAAACATTTTGGCATACCACCCTCAGTGGAAGGCATTACCAGAGACAACAAATATCCCATCTAGGTTGTTTCCACGAATTAAGATCCTCCTGCTTAAATTTTTCATGATTCTATTGTATTAGTCTTTTGTTCCTAATGGCTATTTCCACAACTAATCAGGCCAACTATTCAATGTTTGTATTCTATACTTTGATTTTCCTAATATTCAACTACCTCGTTCCTCTCTACATAAGAGTATAATTTTGGTTTTGATTAGATCTATCTAGCAAGAAATTGACTTAAAACTTCCTAGCATTATCTTGTAATTACTATCTTTATAATTAACAAAGTATATAAAAATCCACATGAGAGTTACTTAAAACAATACCATACCAATTGAATAATAAATTTTATACATTGACTTACATTATCTTTAATTAAAAATAAAATAAAAACAAAACAACAACAAAACAAAACCAAAACCAAAACCATTCACATGAAAGTTACTTCATAGATATGACAAATAGTAAAGGGAGATTCCCATAAACTTTTTCATAAGGAATTACTTTGCCCCAGTTCGTCTTATCTATTGGACAATAGAGTAGGACAAATTTCCAAGGAAAAAGTATTTTCTCGATTATGACACATAATTTGTATGTTTTACTTTTCCCATTATAAGTTATTTTAGTTATTTTATATAATTTTTAACGTACTATTAAAAAAAGAGTATTCTTATTATTAAAAAAAGGGTATTCTTATTTATAGTTAAAATAAAACTATATAGAGTATATATTGTAGCATTCTAGTGATTGATAGACATTCATATCAATCAAATGCTTAGATGGATACCACTCTCACGACACAGTTCTTTGGTGAAGGATATCAATCTAATTAATAAATAACAAATTGAAATAAATGATTTGTTTCTTCTTTTGGGTTTTTTACTATAGAAACTCTTAATTTTCATTTTTCTGTAGAGCCAATGCAGTCAACCCTGAGCTAAAGATATCAACACTGAGATGTATGGATTTCATAGTATGGTACTCATGGACCTAAGTAATGGATTTCATTGTTTCTTGAAATTGATTTCATTGTTTCCTTGAGCTTACACTAAGGAATCTTCATAAATGATATTCAGGCTCACTGAATGTAACTCTATCATGAAATGATGGAACCAGGAATTAATGGCAGAACCCTAAAACATCACTGCGTTACTCATTGTGATTGGTGCTATGGACGGTCCTATGAATGCTTGACTTGAGATACTAGGCATGGTGGACATATGTGGGACTGACATGCGGGCCAGCGGTGTCGAGGGGGGCACTCATTCACTCGTGAAGCCTTCCACATGGTGCCTCACCTTTTTCAACACGTTGGTTATTAAACTCCCCATTTTCCATGACGGTGTTTTTTTGGTCTTTTGGCTTTGGGTATTGTCTTCTCCTGCGGTTTTTTGGTGGGTAGTTTCATTTTTCCTTCTCTATCAGCATTTCTTACATCTTACACTGTCTGCCTGTAACAACGTTTTATTCTCTTTGTCTAGGAAGTTGGGTTTTTGACGCAGTTAGTGTTTTTCTCCTGGTTCGAACGGCCTCGCACCTGGTGGAGGTAAGCTAATATTCTAGTTTGTAATTACTCTCAGGGTTATTTTTCAAGTTTGATGTCAGAGCAGTGTTGTTTCAGTTAGTTTGTCAGTTGGGTTTTTTCAATGCCGGGTTTTGGGTGGTTTTGCTGGTTGTTTTCTGCGAAAACACTTGTTCAGAATTTTTTCTGATTCTTGTCCTTGGTCGCTATTTTCTTTGTCCTGCGGGTCTTTCGCAGTGACTAGGTCTGGTTATCTTGTTGTTTTCCTTGGCTGGGGGTTGGGGGGTTTTGGTGGTTGTCGATTTTTGTCTTTATGGGTAATGATAAGGAATATGTGGATGTGTAACCAGAGGCTAAGGACATCCTTTCAGTATGGGGTTTAGACCCTACAAGCCCTAACCTGGCGAAATTCTCTCTTCCCTCTTGGTCACATGTAAAGTTGGGTGGGGAGGAGAAATTTAAATGGAACCCTGAGGTAGCGTTTGCCTCACTTAAAAATGTTGATCTATCCATTTCACAACATCAGTCGGTGGAGTGGGCCACTTTTGTCTCTCTTCACAAGCCTCTGGGTCTGAGTAGCTCCACAGTCTCTACAAGTACACCTCTGGTAGATCCCTCTGGCCCTTGGTTTACTGGTCTGTCTTGTGAGCACATTTTCTCGGGGGTTCGGAGGACATCCTCATTGGGGCGAGGGTGGAAGGGAAACCAACCTTTGGCTCTACCTATGGTAACAAACCCTTGTCTCCATGTGAGAATAAGTCGGACGAATAAGTTGTGGACGCTCCTCTAGCCTTACGGAATCTGGGTTTGAACCCTCATGCAGTGCTTCAGGTTTCGGGGGTCCATGGGTCGAGTGACCTCAGTAGGCCAGAGTGGAGCTCTTGTGGTGGTTTTGGTAGTGTCTCTCTAGGAGTTCTAAGTGGTGGTTTTCAGGGCCTTCCGAGTGCTTTTAGTTAAAGGGAGGCATATATCCTTCGGAATGCAAACCCTGGAATTTGGACAGGGTTTAGCGAGGGCCCATCTCGGGTTGGCTAAAAACACAGTCTCAGCAAGGAAGTGTTGGGCGTGGAGTTGGGTCAATACAGGAATGATGGCGCTTGGACCAAGGGGGGTTCTTCTGAAGGTGGCACACGGTCATCCAAATTTTCTGTGAAGCTCGACGGATAGAAAGGTAATAAAAGAAAGAAATGAAAAACGATTAAGGAGAGCTCTGAATGCCCGAATCTGATTTTCGGGGTAGATCTATATTTCGATAGCGTGATGGTGGCCTCTGAACTGATCTTGGTGGGAAGGGCCAGAGGGAAATTTTTCTTTGTCGATTATATTACTGAATAGATTCAAACTAGCTGGTTGGCGGCCCCCAATAGAGATGTAGAGGTCATAACACTATCAAAAGGCTGGTTTTTGGTGACTTTCAAAAATGCAGAAACTTTGGAATGCGTCTTGGCCCAACAATGGGGTTTTGGCATTGCACCTATTCTCTTCAAATGGTTTCGTCTCCCAGCTCTCTCGCCTCATTTTTGGATCATGGTGGTTTTCAGGGCCATTGGAAACAACTTGGGGACCTTCTTGGAAGTGGATATGTCTTTTTGGAATCAAGATCCAGGAACACTTTGAGAATTCTGGTCAAGTTGGCCCCATGGAAGGTCTGATTGGGAAAATTGTTTTGAATACGGAAGGGCACGCTATTGAGTAGGTGGTTGAATATGAACACCTTCCTTTCCGGAGCCATTTATGTCACACATTGGGACACCTAGCTAGAGACTACCCTCTAGGATTTAAAAAAAGTCGCAAGAAAAAAAGGGGCTCCTCCCACCATGACAGATATAGACAGGAGATCTCGGTCTCGCAGGAGCTCACTGAGGAGGACATAAGGGTGTAGGAGGATCCTGTTATGCCACCGAGGCAGAAAATGGTTGTGGTGCGGACTCAGGATGTCGAGGGGACAGAACATGATTCGGTGGTCGAAGCTCCAATGGCTGATAACATAACAAATTCGGATGCAGTGGCCTAGATGGTGATGGACATTATGGCAGAGCAGCCGCTACCTCCCCCTGCCGATCCTGCTTCGAATTTAGCGGGTACATACCCTTGCCCCTCCTCTCCTACTTTAAACTCTTTTGATATTTTATTCAGTAATTCGGCAGCGCCTGGTCCCTCCAGGCTTACAACCTCTCCCTCTCTGTGTGTTAATAACTTATCTATGGCTATGGACAATATTATTACCACAATTCCCAATCTATTGATTGACATTGTCCCTTATAATTTGAGACCCAGAGAGAATAAACTTCTTGAGAAGGAACTTTTTGGGGGGCTCGGAAAACTGCCCAATATCGAGAAAGTCAAAAAAATCAGGGGTAGGAAGTCTGACCTTTCTAAAGCCGAGCTCAAGGCCATTATTGACATTGTTGATAGCAGACAATTATCCCTTAAAGGGGCGGTTAGAGCGGAAAGTTCCCTAAACCTTGTTTCTAAATGATTATGCTCTCCTTTAATTGTAGGGGTTTAGCTAGTGGGCCTAAAAAACTAGCCTTTAAAAACCTTGTTCAACTGCACCATTTAGACATCATCTTACTTCAGGAAAACTTGGGTACTGGGTCACGGTTCTTATGTCTTATTTTCTTCCAAATTGGACCTTTGTTTCTTCCGATGTCAAGGGTCGCTCTGGTGGACTCATGACCAGCCTAAAGAATAATTCGGCAAATTTGATCAATTGTTGGACATCAAAATCATTGATTGGTGTGGAGGCCTACTCCATGGAACTGGGCTCAAACTTTTCGATGCCAAATATTTATGGTCCCTGTGTGGAGATAATTTCCTTCTGGAACAATCTGAGGAGAAAATCCTTTATGAATGACCTGAATCTGATTTTGGGGAGTGACTTAAATTTTTCCTTAGGTCGTTCTGAAGCTTGGGGTCCATGTGCTCGGATTGATCCTCTGGCTGATTATTTCTTGAATATGATGCGGGAAGGGTCCCTTTTCGATCCCTCTCTTACTAAATTAAACCCCACTTGGAGGAACAATCGAGTGGGTGAGGCCTGCATTACCAAAAGACTAGACCGGTTCCTTTTAAGTGATGACTTTTCAAACAATCTTATTGTCTTTCTGCAATGGGTTGGTTCTAGTGGGATATCGGACCATTCCCCTATTCTCTTGGAGCTGGTGGGTTCGTTCAAGAAGCCTCTGACTCCCTTCAAATTTAACGCTGGCTGGCTCAAGGAGGCAGATTACCACCAATTGGCGGTTGATCAATGGAGCTACCCCCCCGGTAGAAGAGGGTTATTCCCATGCCTAGACCTTCATTGATAACATGAAAAATATAAAAAAATCCATCATTCAATGGGCCAAAGATAATTCCCAAAAAGATATGGAATCAATTAAAATTATCGATGAGTCCTTGGGCTCCTTGAACAGTGATGGGGAGAAGGGTTTTGTGGATGAGGAGGCTCGGAATAAGATCAAAGAGCCGGAAACTAGAAGGAAGAAAATTCTTAATGATAGAGAAGAGCTTTGGCGCTTAAGAATTAGGGCCATTTGGCTAGCAGCGGGAGATGAAAATACAAAAAAAAAAATTCACAATTATGCTATAGGGAGGAAAAACACCAATACCATTTGGGAAATGGATAATTCAACAGGGATTAAGGCGAAGACTTTCAAAGATCTTTATTCTATGGGGAGAAATCATTTCAAAAGACTTTATTCTGCTCAGGAAGGGGTTAATATAAGGGAAGTCATTCAAGTTGCTTAGATTTTTCTTCGTTATGCTGACGAGGAAAGCAATAATTTACACTTGGCACAAATGGAAAAAAAGGAGATTGAACATATTTTAAAATCTATGCAAGCCGACAAAAGCCCTGGGCCTAATGGTTAGACTGTGGAATTATTTCAACACTTTTTCGACCTGATGGGGGACTCCATTACAAATGTGGTGGAGGAATCTCGGTCACTTGGCCACATTCAAGGCATCATCAAATCTACATTTTTGGCCCTCATTCCAAAAAATGATGATATGTCTTCTTCGACGACTTCCGTCCTATATCCCTTTGTAATTGTATATATAAATTTATTTCTAAAATGATTACCAATCGATTAAAGCCTGTCCTCTCAAGATTCATTTCCAAAGAAAAATTTGGCCTCCAAGATGGTAGGAAAATTCATGAAGCCATTGGGGTGGCACAAGAGACTCTCCAAAATATTAAACTATCCCACAAAAGATGTATGGTTTTAAAGATTGACCTCTCTAAGGAATATGACAGAATCAATCGGTTATACCTTAGACTCCTTTTGACCCATCTTGGGTTCCATATTGATTTTATTAATTTGGTTATGAGTTGTATATCTAATATTTATTTTTTTGTTCTTATTAATGGAGCAGCCTCACAATTCTTTTCAAATCAAAGAGGAATGAGACAGGGATGTCCTTTGTCTCCATTACTATTCCTCCTAGCGGCTGAAAGCCTTAGTAAACTCATTCACCAGGCTAGAAGATTTGGGACACTTGGGGGCATTGAAGTGGCTTCAAATCTAATCATTATACATCTCCTTTTTGTGGAAGACATTATGTTATTCAACAGTGGTAATAGATGCAAATTCAAAACTTTAAAGGATATCTTGGATCTTTTCATTAAGGCAACAAGCCTAACTATCAACAACCAAAAGTCCTCCCTTGCTCACGAGGGAATTTCTGAAGCTGGTCTCTTATAGACTTCTGGCCTCCTTACTTTTCCCCCAGTGCCATTGGGAACATGCATTAAGTACCTAGGCTTTCTGCTTAAGCTGGATGGGTATCGCAAACAGGATTAGTATTGGCTAGTCTCGAAAATTGAAAAAATAATTAATTCATGGAGTCATAAGTGTCTCTCTAGAGCAAGAAGATTAGTCCTAATAAAATATTTTTTATCAGCCATCCCAGTTTATTGGATCAGTCTGGCATGGGTTCCTATTGGTAGTCTCAATAAAATCAGAAGCATCTGCAACAAATTCCTTTGGTCGGGTAAGGAGGACAAGAAAATTCTACCTTGGGTGGCTTGGGATAAGATTGAAAAACCTAAGGAATGGGGGGGCTGGGATATCAAGAAAATAAAACCTTTCACCTCGGCACTGGCTGCTAAATAGATGTGGAGGATTATTTCTGAAAACAATTTTTGGACCTCTATGGTCAGAAGAAAATATATTGATCCTATTCCTTTGGACAATTGGATTAGAACACCAGTTAAAGAAATTAAGAGATTTTCCAACATTTGGAAAGTTGCCATTATTATTTTTGATCTGGTGGGTCAAGGAATTGCCTGGAATATTGGTAATGGGGAGCGTTGCAGGATTGATCTGGACCCTTGGGTTCGTTGCAATGGAAACTATTTTCTCTCATAGGGCCTTAGTACACTTGCCCAGATCAACGCACCTAGTTAGACCACCATTTGGGCTCAGGCTTGGAGAAAAGTGGATGAGATTGGACTGGAAAATTAGTGGGTTGAAGAATGGTAGGCCTACATACAGGAGCTGGAAAATACCCGAGTGTGCTTAAAAGAGTCTCCTGATAGTCTTGTCTAGGTTCATTCAAAATCTGGGATATACTCACCCAAGGTTGGATATGCTTATATTATGGCCTCTAAGGAGGAAGGGAATAAAGAATGGTGGTATAAGGCACTTTGGGAGATTGGTTGCCCTGCAAATTCCAAGTTATTTTTCTGGAACATTCTTTACCGGAAAGTGCCGACGTCGGATTATCTACAAAAAAGTTTCCTCAATGGTCCCGGGTGGTGTTGTCTTTGTAAAGAGGTGGAGGAAACTATTAACCACTTATTCATCTTTTGCCCCTTCGCCAGGACGGTCTGGGAATATACTCTTACACTCTGTGATGTGGATTTTTTTTGGGTGGGAAATAATTGTAACAAAGCGTGGAAGTCCTGGTGGGAGCGATGCAAAGAACTAGATCAAATATGTCTTCCATTGGTTATCTCATGGGACATCTGGCTGTCTAGGAACAAATGTGTTTTCAAAGAATCCCTTTCCTCCTCAGCACTGGTGGTAGGTGAAAGTGCTACCATCTACATGGCCTCCTCGTCCACTTCTTCAACTGCTAGTCCCATGCAAGTGTTGAACGAAATCATACTTCCAGATATTCCTTGGGCCTATTTTGATGGGGCGGTTTCTCAGGGTCTATGTGGGGCTGGCATGGTCATTCACAAAAACTCAAACACTTATTTTGCGGCCTTTTTTGGTCTTGGCACGAGGACAAATAACTTTCCAAAGCTAAAAACCTTAAAACTCTTGTTGTGCTGGCTACTTCATCTAGATGTCACCTCAATTCAAATCTTTGGGGACTCATTGAATGTCATAAATTGGTTTAACAACTCGGAGAGATGTCAAAATTATTTATTACTGCCTATGCTTGATGAGATTCTATTACTAAAAACACATTTTACATGGATTTCTGTTTGCCATATTTACAAGGAATGGAACCAACATGCTGACAATTTGTCTAATATCGTTCTTAGAGAAGTTCAAGGCTCCTGGTGGATAGAAGAAAAAGATGGTATGGTGGTCTGCGTGTCAGACACTAGACCATACTGATGGAGGGCCTTCCCTCATCTTGCAGAGTCTTGCTTTAATTTACTTTTTATTTTCTCCAGCATTGTTATATCTTTTGGAGCTATGTATATATGTTGCCACATGTCAACAAACATATCAGTTTTTGTATATTTTTGGAACTCACTGTTTATTAAACTCATTATTATTTTTGAACTGACCGGTATCTTTGCTTTGGAGAGGCCGGGTTTTGGATGGCATTATGCCATTGTCATATCTGTCGAGTGTTTCTCCTTTTTCGGAGGCCCGTAGTGCTAACTTGCTTATGGTTGCTATGCTCTTTTACCACTTTAGCAGGTCTTCTGCCTAATATGGTCTTTGAGTGTTCATGGTTTCACAACTGGTGCCTTCTCATCCATGGGTGTTGGTTGGATGGTCTTTTTTCCTTGCTCTCCCTTTGGGGACAAGGAATTATGGAATGCTACGGCATATGTGATGTAACTTTTTGTTTTTGATAATAGAAAGTTGGATTTTTTTTCGGGAAAAAAAAAAAAGAAGAAGAAGAAGAAGAAGAAGAAAAAAAAAAAGCATTCTAGTGATTAAAATCTCATAAAAATTAAAAAAAATCTATTGTTTGTTAATTTATATATGGTCATTTATTTTTATTTTTGTTATAATATAATTACAATTTGATGTTTTTTCTTTGATTAGCCACAGCTCAGAGTAACTATTACAACACTTTATAAGTCAATATATATATATCAACAATAATAATATTGTATCTACAAAGTTGTACACTAAAAAAAAAATGTGTTACATTTATTCTGCTCCATGGGTTGAGAAAATGTTCATGGAGGAAGCCTTATGGTCTTCTATAACCTACCATGCTCCTCCTTCCATTTCCAATCCTTTTCTAAAAGGAGATTTACTTTTTTATTTCGGGACTGTAGATGTGAGCAAAGGAGATGTGAGTGAAAGAATTTAGTATTTTTGTTATGCTTTGATATATAGGAAGGAGAGTATATTTCCTCAATCTTGAAAGCACCATTCATTCAATCAACCACCACCTTTAAATCACCATATATGCGAAGGGAAGGAATGCGCAATAGCTCAACAAATTGTAGAATAAGATTTAATGCAGAAATTTCAACATAGTTGTTTATAGTAGATCCAATGTTGCACGAGAAAGAGAAATTATGTGGATATGATAACTATAAGATTTCCTCCACACCCCCAATAGAAATATTATGTTGGGTAGATCCATCAAAAAATATCTAGGGGTGATCCTTTTGTATTACCACTTTTGAAGGAGTTTGGGGATATGTTGAATTTGAGCTGGAAGGGATTGCATCTAGAAGCACTAGATTATGGAGGGAAACCCATAGATATGATTAGCCTTGATTTTCAAAAATGGCACAGTTTATTTCTAACCAAATTCCCTAGTTCACTATCAAAGGAATTATTTTTTGTTGTGGACTATGACTTGTTGCTAACTAGGATTTGAGACAGTCCTCAAATATATTCTTGGACTAGATGCAATTGGGTCCTTCTCTTCCTTGAATTTCTTTCCAAAATTCCTTTGTAAAATGATGGTGAATAAATAGGTATGGAATTGATTTTGCTTCCTCAAGACAGAGTAGGCATCTACTGGGCCCCTGAAAATATATTCTTTGAAGTATGTCCCAAGTGGGGGCTTTGTTATTAATTAGTAAGAACATTAAGGGTTTTGTCTTTGGAGAACAATGGAAAATCCAAAGTCCCCCCCCCAATCAAGGAAGGGATTGTTCTTCAAGGAGTTGTGCCATAGAAATATACCCAAATTTTGGGGTGTATTCCCCAAAAGGACTAAATGACCAGATGAGTAGGTATTAATTCTTCAGTAGAGATACCAGTATATGTTGAAGAGAATTGGTATTTAAACCTATCATTTTGTAGCCAAAACTCCCTCCAAGTTGATACTGACTCTGGATGATACTTGTGATAAGTAGTAGTATCCTTGTTCATTTTATCTCTGCAATAGAGGAGTTGATATGAAGTGTATGTTTTTGCAGTTGATCCACATATCCTTTACTAGGAGGATTTGTGTGTCATTTCCTATTTTCCACCTAATATCCTTCTTGATGATGTTGAAGGATTGAATAATTGCTTTCCAAATTATGCACATGTTCCTTAAAAATTTCGTAGAGGATCGTATCCAATCAGTAGTGGAGTTAGGGTAGATGCATTTTTGAGTCATAACTTCAGCCCATAGTCCATCTCCTTTGATCAACTTCCAAGATCCTTTTTCTACTAGAGCCTTTTAGAAACAAGGAAGGTTTTTGAATCTCCAACCCCCCATGGACTTTGGGAGAGCAATAAAGGACCAAGCAGTTAGAAAAAAAGGCCTTTTTTCTTGTTTCCCAACCCAGAGGAAGTGCAA
Organism: Pinus albicaulis; assembly: GCA_034641835.2. Lineage (NCBI taxonomy): Eukaryota > Viridiplantae > Streptophyta > Pinopsida > Pinales > Pinaceae > Pinus > Pinus albicaulis. The sequence goes on from CM076578.1 coordinate 1,452,187,662, forward strand.
ATATAGTTATTTGATCTTGTGTAGAATTCCCAAAGGAATCCGAGAGAGAGAGGCTCAATACACTGGAATTGCACCAATTACAACCTTGCACAATATCGATCTACTTGCTCTAAAGATCCATTTGTTGCACCAAGGACTCAATTTAATTTCAGTTTTTTCTAGTAGCCAAGAACAATCTTGGTTTGTGTGATTGTTGCACTTTAAGAGAAAACCCAAATACTTTAGTGGACCCTTTATATTTTTTGGTTATTTTAACATAATTTTTGTGACCTACTCATACTCTTCATCTGATAAGGCATTTTCATATACAGATGATTTCTCTTCATTTATCTACATACTAGTGACCTAAGAGAAGAGTTCCAAGCTTGTTTTTAAGTCGTGTAATACAAAAAAAAATCGCAATATCAGTAAATGAGTATGTCATCTACAAAAAGTAGATGGGATAGGGAGCAATCTCGAGTAATTTTAATTCCCGAATAATATTCCTGCTCTTTGCATCTAATATGTCCTTACTCAGACCTTTAGCTACCAAAAGGGAAAGCGGAGGGGAAAGGGGACAACCATGTATGAGGCCCATTTTTGGATTGAACAAAGGAGAAGTTGAACCATTTATTAAGAGGGCCAAGGAAGAGGAGTTTATGCAATGGAGGATCCAATCAATAAAAGAGGGGAAAATATAAGGTGGAGGAGGAGAAGTCTAATGTATAACCATTTTACTCTATCAAAATCCTTTGACAAGCCCACCCTGTAGATAATAGCCTTTTGTAATTATAACTGTATGGAGTGTAGGCATTATTGGGAAAGACCGATGGCTTTCTGGATTTGACAATATTTCAGGAATCCAAATTGATTAAAGAGATATTATCCAAGAAAATAAGATTTATTCGAAGTGATATGACCTTTGAGATGATTTTATAAATAGTGTTGCATAGGGAAATAGAGTTGAATTGGTCGAAATATTTAGGCTTGTTAGATTTTGGTATAAGAGCAAGGAAATTTTAGCTAAATTTTTAAGGAATAGAGTGTTTATCTAACTTTTTGTATTTTAATTTAAGAATATTACAAGTACGAGACCAATCTAGTTGTCAATTCATATATATATATATATATATATATATATATATATATATAAAATGTTGAAAAGGATAAAAATTTCCAATGTGTGTTATTTACTTGATCATTCTCCAAACTTGATAAAGTAAAAGTATATTACAATGGATTACAAAAATTCAAAGTTTTTTTTGAATACCCATGTAAATTAAATAGAATATTGCATTGTGCTTTTTATTATTGATAATGATTTATGAATATGTTAAAAATAATACTTAAACGAATTTATATCGAGAGGTTACCAAAATAAATCTAGCCATCACATATCCATATCACTTAGCGTTTATGTTCGTAGGTAGTGAGAATTTAATGTTGAAAGGTATCAAAATGAAATTTGGATACTACATATTTTTTTGTTGTACTTAGTGTTTATCTTCGAAGGTAGTTAGAAAAAAGGGAGGAAAATTAATTTTCACTACTATTTATTCACATCAAAAGAAACAGAAAATAGAATGAGGAAAACCAATGTAATGTTGGGATTTCCAACTAACATTCTTTGGTGATTATCCATGCCATCATAAACTTGGAAATAAAAAGGAGAAAAATAAGTACAATATTGGTGAAGATAATGTTTTGTGATTATTATTTGAAGGAATTCAATTGTATTTACATGGATGAAGTTGATTGATTATTGTTGGCAAGAATTCAATTTCACTTAAATGGATGAAGTGGACGAATTATTAGTGAGATGAATTCAATTCTTTTTAAATGGATGAAGTGAACACTTACAATACTCTTATCAAGTAACTTTTTGTAACCTATAAGTTTGTAATTTTTCTTTACTCAACAACTAGAATTAGCCACATGAATAATCCTTCTCCTCCAACCTATAACAACCCCTAGTTGATTTCCTATATAAATAAAAATAAGACCAAGGTCATGGGACATGTATTCCAAGTTGTATATTGGGTAAAACATAGTGATGGGTATCACTAGTGCTTAATAAATGGCTATGGAAATTGGCAAAGGCAAAGAAGCATTAATTTATGAAAATAAATGAAAATATGAGAAAAGGGAGATGAAGGGTCATAGATTTGCATGAGAAGGAAATTGAAGAGAAAATAGAGGAAAATGAAGGAAACAGGGGCCTCAATGATAAAAACGCATTAGAGGATCAATTTGTAGCTTTTGTTGGTTTAGCTTCTTGTCAGTTAAGTTTGGAGCTATCTTATAATCATTCATTCTCTCGTACTCTTGCACACTTAGAGAATTTTTTAGCATGATTGGAGTACTCTAGTTTTCACTTGGATTAGAGAAAGAAGGCAAAGGAAAACAACAAAGCACAAGGGAACAATTGGATAAGCAGCTACAACCGGGTTTCTTTGCTGGTAACAGGCTGCATGTGTGATTTCCTTGCTGATTTATGGGTGCGTGTTATATGTATGTGATTTTTTGGTTATGTGTGTCTTTGGCATGGAGGATTACCCGGATTGACAATGGTTTTATCCTTGCCTTTCCATTTCCTGGATAGCCATGATGTTGTGGGTTTTTCCACTTGATTGTTTTGTGAATGGTGCTCATAATTCCCTATGGCTGTGGGTTGGAACAAACGCTTTAGAAGCCCTAGAACAACTTGGGTTGAATTATTAGTCCTGTTAGAAAATGATGTATTACATAGCAATGGAACACATAAAATATGCAAAAACACTAACACAGAAAACACATAAAACAAGAGAGATACAAATATACGTGGTTGACCCAATTTGGGCTACATCCACGAAGAAACAACCATTCCTTCCTTTTATATTATCTAGCAAAATGAAGAGATACAATCTACACCAGATCCACTATAATTTCCTCTTCTCTCTCACACGGTCTCCTCTCTCTTTCTTGCTTAGAATAAAAATAATACACAACCACAATACAATTCCCTCATATAAACCAAGGGGTTGAAATCTAGAGCAAAAAACCATAAATTAAACATAACTTATACCATCATATCGTCTCCCTAATTAACAACCCAGATTGACTACGAAATTACAATATTTTACAAGGCAATTATACATCTACTTTTATCTTTAGGGGTGCTAGCCCCCACAACCCCCCAAGTGGAGTGGTGTACAGTATTACTGGGGTATACATTCGGCTAAAACAAAGGCCTCTAAATTAAGAAGATAATCAAGCTCCACACCCAACAAATATTAGAGCCTAGGTTTGGACAAATGCTTTGGACCCCTTTTTGGGTTTAGTTACTAGTCCTTAGATCTCGATTGGACAAATGATTTGGAGCCCTGGAAAGTTGTGGGTTGAGTTACTATTTTAGAGCCCTGGAAATCTTGGGTAGAGACCAATCTAGTTGGTGTTAGTTATGCTTGACCGAGGAGGTGGAATCACTATGGTTGAGGGTTGAGGTGGTTTGGCCTCTTGAAGCCCTGGTTTGGTTTTGTATTGGTTTATTCCATGAGATCCCACATTCATGCTTGGAATATGGTGTGAGGGTGATTGGATGAAAGAGAGATTTGGTTCAGCCCAATTTATGGCCGGGTCGTACATGGAAATCCCTGACTTGGTTGGCATTTTCATATGCTAATACGAGACATTTCCTTATTGTGATCTATGAGAATTTGTGGTGATTATGTTTGTGATAGTATGCCTCAATCGCCATGGATTCTATGTTGTTTATTTTCTAGTTATATGTTGATTATATGATGTGTACCATCTATGGATATTTTATGAATTATTTAGTTATTGATTGGTTGATGAAGATATGGACTAGTAAGTGTTGTTGCAGCTATGTGGAGAGGGCATAGAGCCTCTTGGTGATTATCATATGAATCTCATACAATTATGATCAAATATGTATTCATGACCTTTAGCTTTTATGTTTGCTTTGTGTTTGATGAAATATCTAGTGTGTTCTAGGAAGTCTAGGTCAAATCCTTGATTTGAGTTTGAATTATTAGCTTTGTCCTCATGGAAATAATGATTCTAGAAAGTCTCAAATAGTTCCAGGAAGAGGTCTAGAGGTTGCCCTAGAATTTTAGCTCAAATCTCGGGACCAAACCCTCTGAACTGGAAATATTGGGCTATAACTCCATGGAAGCAGTGTCATAAATTCGGTTGGAGCCCTATAATGACACCCTTTCAGGATTTTGTATGTGATTGGGTTATTAAGTCAGAGAAAAATAGCTTCAACTTAGGGTTGGGTCACCTAGGGTGGTTCTTTGGCCCCTGAGTGTCTTGTAAGCCTTGAAGGATGTTTGTGAGTTGTCAATTGTTAGCTCCACTTCCATAATTGAAGCTTGGAGGTCGGGTCATGTTATTGTAACCCTTTGTCTCATGTTTACCCTAACAAGCTTGTGAATTTGGGTAAATGTGGGAGGAGTGGTTACATATTGGTATCAAAGCTCCTAGGTTCAAACAATTGGATTGGATGGGATAGGTGTGATTATTGTGCATGCATGTTAGTTGTCGATGTGTTTGTTATGCATGCATTGTGATGATTATTACTGCAGTTGTTTCATCGTATAGAGGTTGATGATGTTGATGTTGGGATGATTGATATGTTGATTTCCTTATATATATATATATATATATATATATATATATATATATATATATATATATATATATATATATATATATATATATTGTGTTAATTTGGATTGATTTATGCAGATGATATAGCCTCCCCTGAAATCCACTGAGGTATGTTTGCAGGAAGAAGAATATCAATATGGCTATCATAATAGTGGACTATAGTTCATATGATTCACCCTACAAATCATATGGATATCATGGTGATGAATACTCCCCTGGCATAGCAGATACATTGAGAAGTTCGAAAGTAGAGATCAAAAGTTGTAAGGCAGGTAATGACAGGATCATTCAGTCACAGGAAAGACTTGTCAGGGAACAGGAGAAGCAAGTGGAATTTAATGCATTCATCCTTCAGAGTCTATCATATTTGCAGAGACAAAGACAACTTAGGATAATTCATAGATAGGAGGAAAGGACCAATGGGGCATATGGCAGCAAGTCTCAATTAGGATACAAGTTTGATAAGGATGACATAGTCAAATATGGTAGGTCCTTGGATATGCCTAACAGGAGGGGTAATGAATGTGGGTTCTATTCTAGTTCTGGTATAGAGAGACATCATCGTCATCACCACCGCCATTTGTATAGGAGGTGTGAGAAGTAGTACTTTCCAAAGGAGTTCAAGAAAGCAAAGCCTCCTACATTTGATGGAGAAATGAAGAAGTCACAAGATGCAAAATATTGGTTGCTTGGGATGAATAAGTTTTTCAGATTACATGATTATTCAAAAAAAATGAAAGTCGGGATAACTACTTTTAGTCTTAAAGGAAAAGAAGACATTTGGTGGGAATATGTGAATAATGTCACAGGCATTTGAGAAGAGGATTTTACTTGGAGTGAGTTCGAGAGACCTTTCAAGAAGAAGTATCTATCTAAAAGATACTATGATGACAAGGAAAAGGAGTTCTACGAGTTGAATATGGGATCTATGACTAATGAGGACTATACTAACAGATTCTTGGAGTTGTTGAGATATGTTCCTTATCTTAAGGAGGATAAAGAAAATATTTAGAGATTTATCAGTGGGTTGCCGATATCATTCGAATATGGGATTGAGCTTGACGAGCCTAGATCACTGGAGGAAGCCATCAGAAAGTTGAATAAATGTTATGAGAAATTGAAGTGCAAGCTTGAGTCTAAGTAGGATTGGAAAGGTAATGAGAAGAATAAATGAAAGTGGGATAAGAAGAGAGGAGAACCTCATGATACAAATGACAAGGAGAATGTAGTGTTTCACAAGGAGTTCGATGAAACTAACATAGGTGATCCAGGTGGATATTGGTGGCCACCCGCCTATTCCACTTAGACCCTAGCCATTGTTTCTTCCAGTTTTTGAGTTTCCTTAATGCAACACATTTTATTATTTTTGGCAGTTTTTCAGGACTTAGACTTCTGGAGCTATTTTGAGGGACCAGAAGACGTTTTTAGGAAAAATGGAGAGATTATAAAAGCCCCAAATTGGTTTACCAAATACTTTTCAATATCTTCGTCAAGAAATTTGAAACAAGGTATTTTGATAGCCAAATGGATATCGTATGCCAAAGTTACGACCCTGGGAAGTTGACGTTCCAACTTACCCCAACGAGGCCATTAAGATTTTGGTGCTTCATCTCCTAGGGTTAGGTTTTTGGATGTTTAGGGTTTCTCATTCTTTTTAAATGATAAAAATACCACCGATATTCATTGTAACACAATTCAGAGGAATGTAGTCGCCACATCTCTTCTCAGATATACGCTACCATCGCCCAAGTTAGTTTATTTCCATTTTTTATGTAAGCATATTTAAGATATTTGATATTAATGAAATGAAGTTTTATTTTCTGCTGCACTTCTATGTTTATGCATATATATGCATTCTATTGCATTCCTGCATAAGTTCGGATTAGTGGTATGAGAGAAGTCTACTCTTTTTTGGTTTTTCTTTGCATGTCCCTAATGAGGTCAGGGTATAAGGAGTTAGGGCTCGATCTGGTTGAACCTTTGCAATATCATCCTCACAAACCCCGACGACCTCCCATGCTAGAAGAAAAGAAAAACGAGGGAGCGTGAGATCCTTTCAAAATGTTGCTCGAGGATGCCCTAGAGAAACAAAGGAACGCGATGATGGATAAATTTCACCAAATCCTTCGACGACTACCCACAGGTGACACATCTTCATATGAAAGCCACTATGGAGGCGCCACACCTTTTAAGGTACATGTTAACTTAGACATTCCCATATTTGAAAGCCAGATAGATGCATATGTCATAGATAAATGGTTAAATCTATTGGAATGATATTTTTAGTTCATGACTTTTGCAACCGGGAAAATCTTACTTTTTCACACCTGAAGGCCGCCCCCCCATGTTAAGGACTGGTCGGAAACCTACTGTGAGAAAAAGGATAAGGGGGAATGCTCACTGTTCTCAGCCGCACCCACTTGGAATTCTTTCCGAGATGCCATCAAGGAATAATATTACCCTATCGGTAGCTATGAAGACAAATACATAAAGTGGACCACGATGCAGCAGGGAAGGGACTAAGATGTGTCGGAGTTCACAAATGGCTTTCATGCCCTTTGCATGAAGCTGGGCATCAAGGATTCATCAAGGATTCTGAGAGGGATTTGGTACTCAAGTACCATGGTTATTTGCATAAGTACATCCAAGATGAAATGGAGTTGATGTACATCTCCTCGCTTGGTGCCACTTATCGATATGTTTTCAAGATCGAGCAGAAGTTTAAACAAAATAAGTGGGACTTTGGATCTGTGAATCCGAAGCAAGGGAAAGTTTCCCCCAAACCGAAGAATAAAGGGCAAAACCAAGGCAAGGTTACCAAGGAAAACCCATCGAATCCATGAGAAAATAACAATGCCATGAAGATAAATAAGGACACAAGAAAGTGGTGTGAGTTCCATAAGAGCTCCACTCACAACACGAGTGAGTGTCGAGCCAAGAATTCACTAGTGGTTGAGTTGAAGGCTTCTGAATCAGATGCATGCTCTGACTCTAAGTTGGAACTCGATAAGGTGAATTAAAAAGGGAAGCAGATTATTGATGCGGATCACAGTGCCACCATTTCCACCACCAATATTTAGAAGGATGAGCCTAAAGATCCATAGGAGGGGGAGTGCCTCTTCCACTCACATATGTGGGTGAAGGGTTCTATGCTACAGTTCATTGTCGACAACGGGAGCCAAAAGAATATCATTTCAGTAGAGGTTGTGAAGCGGCTAGGCTTGCCGACCATAACACACCCACAGTCGTACACCATCGGGTGGCTTCACCAAGGATGAGATCTTCACGTTAGCCAGTACTGTCGCCTTCCCTACAACATCAGGCCCTTCACAGATGAGGTACTGTGTGATGTTTCTCCTCTCAAATTTTGTGATGTATTATTAGGCCAACCATACTTGTGGAAGTGAGATGTTGTGTATGAATCTAGGCCTCACATTGTTATTATTACTTTGGGAAATAAGTTGTACAAGATACCAGAGGTAGCACAGCCTACAACCATCTCTCTTATCACTATGAAGCAATGCAGTAAGATCATCTCCCATATCAGTAATTATTTTTCCTTATGATTCAACCTCAGGGCCAGAAGAAGATTGTGGTCGTGGCCTCCAGACATGGCTCCTCTGCATGGAAACAATATATGGACAACGTCGTGGAGGAGTACAAGGGAATTTTCACATCTCGCGTAGGAGTACCTCTACATTGTCTGGGCAAGCACTCCATTGATTTGTCCCCAGGCACACCACTACCCAATGCGCCGATCTATCAATGTTATGTTCTGGATAATGATGAGATTAAAAGGCAGATTTAGAAGTTGTAGCAGAAATGGCACATTAGGCCAAGTTCATCACCCTGTGGGAGCTTGATTGTGTTGGTACAAAAGAAGGATGGGACCTAGAGACTCTGTATTAACTATCGAGCGTTGAACAAGATCATTTTCTGGAATATGTATCTGATTCCACGGATTGATGACCTGCTGGACCAACTCAAAGGGGACAAATATTTTTGCAATATTGACTTGAATTCCAATCATCACCAGGTGCCAATCCAACCCTCTGATGTGTGGAATACTGCCTTCAAATCCAAGGAGGGCCTTTTTGAATGGTTGCTTATGCCTTTCGGGTTGATAAATTCCCCCACAACCTTCGTGACACTAATGGATGACATTTTACGACCTTTCACCAAATCATTCATGGTGGTTTATTTGGATGACATCCTAATATTCATCTAGAGTTGGGAAGAGCACCTCCACCACATTCGACAAGTTCTCCAAACACTGCAACAACACAAATTGTGTGCGAATTTGGAGAAATGCACTTTTGGCGCTGTTAGTGTCAGTATTTGCATCCTGCCATTAGTGGTCAAAAATCCTCTTTTCATATCATTTTAGGAGTCCCACTCAGAATTTTTTTTATCATTCCACTAGGTCATCATTCAAAAATTTACTCACTAATGGTAGCTTTAAGTCAAAAAATTTCACTTTTTTTAAATTTCTACTACTTGCTAGCTCATTTTCATACTTTTTTTTAATGTACATCAGTCATGAGATTAGACCATTTGTTTAGTCATGTCACCATGAATTTCATTCAGTCAAGGCTCTCATTAGGTATTTAGGGATTTTTCAAGGTTTCATTAGGTTTCTATGGTTTTTCAAGGTCCAATAAACACACCATTTCCATTGCATAAAGCCAGCAAAGTAAGAGAGTGAACAAAACAACATCTCTTTAAAATGTAAAGATGATTTGCAAAGATGTAATTATGATTCCAAAGTTGTGATTTTCATCCTAAAATGTAATTTTTATTCCAAAAAGATGTAACTTTTATTTTTATTTTGTAATTTTATGTCATTTAATATGTGATAATTACAAGGTTCCCAAGCTACCAACTCAAAGTTCCACATGCCAACAAAACAAATATCAAAGTGAAAGGGTTTAATTGTGAAGTTTAAAGGTGAATTTGAACATAGCAAAGTGGGTTCCAAAATCTTAAAAATCACAATTCGCCAAGTATAAAAGCCCTCAAGACATCAAATTCATCCTCATTTTTCCCCTACAGCATTGAGCAACCATATGCACAGCACGATTTTCAAATCTAGAGAGTGAAATTGGGAGAAAAGTGGTAGCGTTGCACTCCTTCATCATATGTTGCGCATAGCCTTCAAGCGCTGTGCACCTGGTCGACTTGCTCAACAAACTCCAAAATGAAGTGTCGTCTCTCTAAAACTTCAACATTGGTTTCCTTCGCCCTCCAGCAAGTAAGTAACACCAAATTACCATCTCCTAGGATTCCTCAATTTAAATTCTCATGGTGTTTGTGTTCTATACAAAATTTGGTGTCTTCTCTGTTATAAACCCTAGTTTCGTTCCTTATTTTCAATTACACTTCCTAAGACTTCCATTACCCTTCCCACATTACAATTAACCTTTCACAACCCTTATTTCACTATATCCCTTTCTCCAAAGCCCTTTATCCCCTAAACCCTAAGATATAAGTGTTTCAATTTCCAAGGCTCCCAAATCCCTATACCTGTAATAAAATTCCTATTCCAAATCCCACAACATTGCTACTCCCTGTCACCTCTCTCAATTTAATAATCCCTCCCCCCATCTCCTTAATTTTTTCCATCCTATTCCCCACTCCCCAAACCTACATTTCACTCCCACTTCATCTCCCTAGGGTTTCTAGCCAAGATACTATGGAAGAAGAAAATAGAGAATTCAATGAGGAAGAAGAAAGAGAAGAGAGGAGGCCACACAAAGGAGGGAGGATCCTTAGACTTGAACCTAAAAACACAAAATAACTCATGGGCTCTCCCATGGTTGTGACATGTTTCAAGCATGTAAGATGCTTTGACTTTTGTGAAAAAATACAAAGGGTCCAACATCACCCTGTTTTGAGAAGACTTTTCATCTCTAATATTCATGAAAACCAGGTAACCCTTGTTGGTGTCACTTTCACAATATCCACAACCATCATAGCAACTGCCACTGGAATTCCAAATGTTCATGAAAAGTGGTTCAAGGCAAAATACTTGGAATATCATTACTATGAGCCATACATCAAGCCAAGGTACAAGAATGAAGCAAAGAAGGTCTTTCCTTTCTCTTACCTCCTGGATAGGTATGCCCTCATGATGAAAATCATCATGAAGTACTTTTCTTGTGAAGGAAGGTTCTCTAGAATCTACACCTACCATATTCGTTTATTAATGCACTTCAATGGGTAAAAATGTTCAACATACCTTATTATCACTTCAGGAACTTTGAAAAAATGGCATACATTGTTCAAAAGAGATATTATGACCAGCAGATATAAAGTCTTTTTCACCACTCTCTCATCAATATCAATGTCCTCCATCACCTCAATCAATTGAACATCTCATGGGACACTTTCATAGCTAATTATCTATTTATTTCCCCACCAATTCAACATGCTCAAGATGTGCCTCCACCATCTCATCCTTCCACATCCATTCCTTCATCTCATCCCACATTACCTACTTGTACATCAGCTCACTCTACTTCACCCATTTCACCACCATCATCACCAATTCACACTCATATTGGGTCATCTAGCATGGCTAAGATTAGTGAGATTCAAAATACCAAAGTGGTTGAGATAGAGACATTGGAAAAACATATCAGAGAAGTCATAGGAAAGTGTTTTCTCCACATATTGTGGAAGGCACCTTACCTTCTTCATTGGAAAAGCAGGTAGACAAATGAAAGCAAAAGATGACAGAGGTAGATATTCAGGAAGAGTTCGGACATGAGAAGGAAAATATTCATAAGACAGAAATGGAGTTTGACCTTGTTGACTTGGATCAGCAAAATGATTCTGAGATCACTAGAATAGTCATCAAGGAAAACGAAGCCAATATTAGAGAGCTACAAACTAATCTTGATAGATCTAAATTTTTCATTACCTTTCTTGAGCAGGAGAACCAACAGTTAAAAACCAAACACTTCATTGTGAATTGAAATTCATCAAAGCTCAAAGAGAGGCGGAAAAATCTAAAGTCTTACTTGAAGAGACACTAGAAAAATATAGTGTGCTAGATGAACTAGAAGAACAAGTTCCAAGAAGAAGGCTAAGGACTAGAGGTTTGAAAAGAGCCCTAGAACTAGAAAGGTAGAAAGAAAGACAGCTAGTCGATGATGTCACTCTTAATGAGAAATTTGCAGTGGTAATCAATGAGAATAAAGAAGGTTGGCTTCAGGAAATAAATTACCACCTTGAGAAGCTATCTAAAAGGGCCAAGAAAGAAAATGATATTCAAAGAAGGATGGCAAAGCACCATGCCAAGAGAAACAAAATTGCAAGGTCAAAACTTCAAAAAAAAAAAAAAATCAATGAAACAATTGAAACCCTAACCATGCAAGAAGAGAAAAGAAGGCTTGATATCCTTGCTGAAGCCTCAGTCCATGCCTAACCCTCATCATCAGCCACCATTCAGCAAATTTTGGCAATTTTTGATACACTTTTGCAAATTTTTGAAGTTTTTGTGCATTCCTTGACAGTCATGTGGCAGTTGGATTGTCAAGAGCGCAGCGCCCTAGGTGTTGCGCTTCTGTTTGGGGAATATTTTGGTCAAAAGGAGACCACCATTGGATTCAGAGCAGGGAAAAAATACAGTTCAACCACTTTTCCTGTATTTTTTGGTCAAACTGGAAGGTCGAAAAGTCAAAAAAACACTCAAAAAATCATAGTTTTGCCTCCTTTTTCACCTTGGCACTACGCTCCTGAGTAGCATTGGGAGAATCACTTTTTGGGAGGTCAAATCAAGTAAACTGTGCAAACCAAGCACGGATCTAGAAAGTAGACTGGATAAGATTTCCAATGAGCTATCTTGAGCTCATTTTGGACACCTGCAACGCATCGAAAACTCAACTACAATATGGAGGGTGCTCCTGACACTAGCACTAGGCTCCTGGCTAGTGTCTGATTTTTCTGAGTTTTCTTTGCAATTTTGATTTTCACCTTGGGAAATCATGTTTTTACTTATGTAATTGATGGAAGTAAATTTAATTATGGTGTTTTTACACTTACCTAGGGTAAATACATTAGGTGAAATTTTTTGATGACATGTAATGAATCAGTTTGCAAAACGTGAGGGATGAGTCAGTTTGACCTACCTACACTCTAGGTATTCAACTTAGTTTATGGTGGAACTTCTTCTCCTCTCATGGATCTGACCCTTGAGGTTGGGAGAGGTTGTTTGAGGTCTATATCATGTACTTTTGGACTCATTTCATAGGTTGGATGTTGTTACATTGATCAGAGAATCTAGTGTAATCATTTTTTGTAGTAACTTAATGAAAAGGTTGCAGCTATTTCTTTGGGATACCCGTGGTATGAAAATTTATCATTTTTCTTCTTATGTCTCATTATGTATGAATGTTTTATTTCATGATCCATTTCATTTATATGATATGCTATTTTTTAAGTTGATAAACAAAATACATCTCTCATGCTCTGCTTTGGTAAAACCTTCGTAGTTTGTTCATCTTCTTCAATTTAGAAAGAATTCATGCCTTGCCTCGCTCTTTCTAGCTCCTCATCAGTCTGATCCATCTCACCCTGAAACCCTTAAGTGCTATGTTTTCTACCTACCTTTCCCCATTGAATCTCTGCAACCCTAATCTTATTTTCCCCGACCTAGCCCCTTTAACCTAATTCACCTATCCAACAACCCAAATTCAAACAAACAAACCCCTGTACTCATACCTAGCCTAAAACCCTAATTCCTCCAGCCCTCTTGTGATTTGTGGAGACAACCCTCTCTGGCTTGGTAGGGCTAGCTATCAAGCTAAAATATTGGTATGTGGTTACCTCTGTTGGGATTTCTTCTTTAGCCTTAGAGATATGGCGGAGTGATAACAAGAATGACCCGGGTTCAATATCGGGGGTATATCATTGATGAGCGGGGTGTACATGTGGACCCAACCAAGATACAGGCCATTCGGGATTGGCCAGCCCAAACCACTCTAATAGAGCTCCGCAAATTGTTGGGTATTTCCAACTTCTACCGCAGGTTCATGTGGGCTTCTCTCATATAACTTGGCCTTTGAGTCAAGTCACCAAGGGAGGGTCGAAGGCAAAGTTATTTTGGTATGAATCCAAACAGAATGTGTTCACCAAGTTGAAGCATCAACTCTGCTCTACACCAGTGCTCACATTACCAGACCTGCAACAACCATTTGAGATCAAGGCATATGCCTCCGACTATGCTATTGGTGAAGTTCTTACTAAGCAGGGGAATCAAGTGGCATATCACAGTGAGACACTTTCATAGATAGTACGAAAGTATCCCACCTATGAAAAATAGATGTATTTGATTGTGCAGGTCTATCAACAATGGAAGCATTACATTCTGGAGAAGGAAACGATCATCCACACAGACCACCGACCCCTACAGTTCATACATACACAAGGGAAGTTGTAGAACTATCACCATAAAAAATGGTCCAGATACCTGCAACATGTCCATATGAACATTAAGTACAAGAAGGAAGCACCAACAATGTTGTAGAATACCTTAGTAGATCTCCATTCATGGCGTTGACCACTATGCTTGACTCTTGCAGGCACGAGACTTCAGGCTGGTTGATTCTTTACAAGAGTGATATAGAATTTGGAAACACAAACCAGACACTCCTGGAAGGCAAGAAAGTTCCAAATTATCACCTTCAAGATGCATTGTTATGCCACCTGGGACACCTTTGTGTTCCTTCAAGTGAGCATGCCAATATTATTTGGGAAGCCCACTACAATTGGGTCGTTGGACATTTCGGGGTGGAGAAAACAGTGGCAGTACTACATAAGTATTTTTATTGGCCAAACCTTCGTCAAGATGTTGGGAAGTACATCCGATCCTACATTGCATGTGCCATTGCCAAACTGACCATCGAGAAGTAAGGCATATATACTCCTTTTCCTACTCCTAGTCGACCTTTGGAATCCATCTCCAAGGATTACATGTTAGGCCTTCCTTTTGCTAAGAATGTCAACGACTGTGTTTTAGTGGTCGTTGACAGATTCTCTAAGATGGCCATTCTGACGGCCTACAAGAAGAGTATCACAACAGAAGCCACTGCTAACCTCTTCTTTGAACAACTATGGGTGCACTTTGGGATCCTACAGTCCATTATCTCAAATCGAGACAGCAGGTTCCTAAGTACATTTTGGTCAAGTCTCTAGTTGATGTTGGATACCAAGCTCACTAAGTCCAAGTTTTACACCCCCAAATTGATGGCCAGACATAGTTTTTCAATAGGATGATCGTACAAATTTTGCACATGTACAACTCGAATCATCCTTGTACATGAGTTGAAAGTCTTCCCTATGTCTATCACAACTGCAACCATGTGGGTTTTAACCTTGTACAAAAATTATTTGCAAACAAATTCTTAATAATAGAAAATAAACAATAGTGAGAGCATAAAACATAAAACAAATATACACGAAAATTTTCCCCTATATCCCAAACTGGGACTACCAGCTTGATTTTTCATTATATTCCTTTTAGTGTTACACCACACACACACACACAGAGATATATATATATATATATGTTGAAGCATTCATATACCCCAATCCATTAAACCTGGATTAGAACATAACCGTAGTTCCCTTGACCAAATCTACAAAATACCAGGGGCAGAAAACCATCATGCCCAAGACCATGTGCAAACCCATGCACAAAACGATAGGCGGGCCTGCCCACCTAATATAGTGTCCAAAAAATATTTCACGGGGCGTTGCCCCAAACCCTGTGCAAGGGGGTTACCGCCCCCCTTACAACCCCCCGCTTCTCACATGCTTCTAATCATGGAAGAATATAACATACACCCAAAATTCTCCCACTTGTTGTTTTATTTCCATAGGGGGGCACAGGAGATCTTAGTCACTAGTCCATCCTTGCAACACCCACTATTTCTCTACACCAAAAGAACTTCTCAATGCTCACAGACTTCATTAATGCATCTACAACATTCTTCAAAGTGTCCACCTTTACCAACAACACCTTCTTAACCTGCATACCAGTTCTTTCTTACCCTTCACCGCAAAGCATTCAGGTTGCTTCATGTAGGTCTCCTCTTCTAAATTCCCATGAAGAAACATTGTCTTCACATCCATTTGTTCTACCTCAAAATAAAATGTAGCAACAACAGATAAAATTAATATAATAGAAGTAACCTTGGCAATAAGAGAAAAAATATCACCAAAAGCAATTCCTCGTGCCTAGGAATAATCTTTTGCTACCAACCGAGCTTTATATTTCACCACCTTGCCTTCTGCATTATTTTTCTTCTTAAACACCCATTTTCTCCCAATGGGATTCCTTTTAACCGGAAACACCACCAAATCTCATGCCTCATTTTTGTGCAAGGATGTCATTTCATCAACCATGGCCTCCTTCCAGAGTTTTCTATCCTCTGAACCATTGCCTCCCTGACAGGTATGGGATTATCATAAGTGATAGTTAAAGAAAATTTTGAACAGAAAGCATGTGGATATATACCTTTATGGTTTCCTTCTTTATTGAACCAATCTTCTCACAACTAGAGTTTGTGGCTCTTCCTCTTCACAAACTCATCTTGTTATGAAGCATGCTTCTTGCCTTTTCCATCAACATTATGTTCATTCTTTCTGCAAATCTGTTTTTCGTAGGTGTGTATTGAGTAGTCTTTTTCCGTGCTATACCACACTTCTTACAGAACTCTTCAAATTCCTTCTTGCAGAACTCTCCACCATTATCTGTCCTCAACACCTTTATCTTATTCATTGTCTGGTTTTCCACCAAAGCCTTAAATTCTTTAAATCTGTCAAAGACTTCAGATTTATTCCTCAAGAAATATACCCATGTATTCCTTGAGAAGTCATCTATAAATGAAACATAGCACATAGAATTACCCAGCGATGGAACTGACACGGTTCCAAACACATCACTGTGCACAAGCTCTAATATCTTGTTCGCCCTCTTAGCACCAGAAGGAAAACTCACCCGATTTTGCTTCCCATATATACAATGTTCACAAAAATCGAAATCTAGAGAGCAATTAGACATACATTCTACCATACCATTACCATGCAGTATCTGAAGGCCCTTCTCTACAATATGTCCAAGCCTTTGATGCCATAGCATGGTATTTTCTCTAGAGACTGCTAGGCTTTCTGCTCTACTTTCAAGAACCACATAATTTTTGCACCCATCAATAATAGTGCTACCCAGAAGCTTGTACAGAGTTCCAAACCAAACTCCTCGCATTAATACTAGTACTCTGCAAACCATCTTGCAGGTATCTTTCTCGAACACTATTTTTACACCTGCATCATCCATATTGATTACAAAAATCAGATTTCTAGCCAATGTAGGAATATGAGGAACACTAGGAAGTGTTCCAATCCTTCAACCTTGCAGCTTCAACTTGAATTTTCTTCATTCGAATATTCTAGCCTTCCTATCATCCCCTAAGAAGACATCACCACCATCATACTTCTCATACTCGTATAACCACTCACTATGGGGAGTGAAGTGAAAGGATGCACCTGAGTCAATCAACCATGCCTCATGATATACATGTGTATTTGAAGAAGAAGCCAAATACACATCCCCACCTTTATCAGAGGTGGTTTTTGCCTCTGTAGAGGGAGCATTATGTGCAAACCCATGCACAAAACAATAGGCAGGTCCTCCCACCTAATATAGGGTCCAAAAAAAATTTCCCGTGGTGCTACCCCGAACCCAGTGCAGGGGGGATACTGCCCCCTGTTGCACCCAGCATAAGTAAAGGGGGTTGTTCCCCCCCTCACACTCCCCACTTCGCGCTTGCTTCTAATCATGGAAATAATATATCATACACCCAACAAACCAAGCTCTCCATAGCTCAAATGGCCAAAACTCCTTTCAAGTGGGATTAGGATTCTAGCCAATATGCCCCATTGATGTGGCGATACCATTTGCAGCTACTCAGGCATATTTAGCTCATGTCCAATCCAAATCTGACAGGGCAAATAACTTCATTGAGTGCATTCAGCACGTTCACCAGCAAATACATGACATATTGGATATAGCCAATGCTAATTACAAGCAACGACATGATCAACATTGGGTGCCACATATCTTTTCAAAGATACACTACCATTTCCCGAGCTAGTTTATTTCCATTCTGTATGTAAGCATATTTAATTTATTTGATATTAATGAAATGAAGTTTTATTTTTGCTGCACTTCTGTGTTTATGTTTATATATGTATTCTATTGTGTTCTTCCATAATTTTGGATCAATAGGACAGGGATTTCAGTCTGAGGAGCAGAACAAGGGTGATGGCAGGAAGCTTTTGCAGTGTTGGACTTATGGCAAGGATCATCACAAGATAGATTGTCCATAACATCAGGATGTCAGACCTCAGATTTACATGTCTCAAGAGGCATCGACAATTGGGGATGTTAGATAGAGGATTCCTTGGATTTATGCAGCATTAGATAATAGGAAGGTTGATCATGAGGCATCTATTATCGATATGGAAGGTAAGCTTTGTGATCAAGTTGTTTCTATTTTGATTTACCCTGGATATAACTATAGCTATATCAGTGCTAACCTAGTGGATAAGTGTTGCTTGAATACATAAGTGCATGCAAAGTCTTGATTGGTGCAACTGGGTACATGTACCAAGAAAAAATTTCATCATTGGGTAAGATCTTGGGCATTTGAGCTTAATGATATTTCTACATCAACACATCTAAATGTGCTTCCATTGGGATCATACAGTATGTTGTTGGGTATGGATTGGTTGTACATTCATAAGACCAAGGTAGATTGCTATGATAAGGCTCTTGAGTGCTTGGATGATGATAGAGAGAAAAGAATCTTGCAGGGTATGAAGAATCCTACATCAGTGAGAATGGTTACAACCATGCAGGAAAAGTGCAGTAGCAGGAAAGGATTTGTATTGTTTGTAATTCATATTTCTAGTGACGAAGGGAAGGATGTTGAGGATGTTGAAGTATTAAAGAGGTATTTAGTTTTGCAGTAGTTTCAGGATGTATTTCTAGTATAGATCTCAGATTTAGCACCTCATAGGGAAGTGGAATTTCCTATTGAGTTGATGCCACGAGAAACACCAGCATTGAAGGCACCTTATAGGATGATCACTCTGGAATTAATGGAATTGAAGTTGCACCTTAAGTAAATGCTTGATAAGGTATACATTAGGCCAAGTGTGTCACCTTGGGGTGCGCCATTATTGTTTGTGAAGGAGAAGGATAATACTCTCAAGTTGTGCATTGATTACAGGCAGTTGAAAAAGGTGATTATCAAGAATATGTATCCTTTGTCACGGATTTATGACATGTTTTATCAAGTGAAGGGAACAACAATATTTTCAAAGATTTAATTGAGATCAGTATATCATCAGGTATGCATCAAAGAAGAGGAGATATACAAAACCACATTTCGTACCAGGTATGGGCATTATGAGTTTGTTGTGGTTCCTTTTGGTTTGACTAATGCTCCAACTACTTTCATATGTTTGATGAATAGTGTGTTGCGTACTTATCTAGAAAATTTTATGATAGTATTCATTGATGGAATATTGATATATTTTAAGAATGAGGAAGAGCGTGAAAAACACTTAGCAACAGTCTTGAGATTGTTTCCAAACTTAGTAAGTGAAGTTTCTTTTAGACATAAGTTCATTATTTGGGGCATGTGGTTTCTAAGGAAGGTATAGCATTGGACTTGGAAAATATCAAATCTATCATGGAGTGGGAATCTCCTAGGAATGTGGATGAGGTTCGATCATTCATGGGACTAACATGATACTACAGGTGGTTCATCATGAACTTCTCACGGATTGCCTATCATATTACATCCTTGCAACAAAAAGGGAAGAAGTTTGAATGGACTGAGGATTATGCAACTAGTTTTGAGCAATTGAAGCATTTTATTACCAATGCTCTGGTCTTGAAGATTGTTTATCTAGACAAAGATTTTGTGGTATGTATAGATTCTTGCAATAGAGGACTTGGTGGATTCATGATGTAAGAAGGATAGGTGGTGTGTTATGAGTCAAGGAAATTGAATGAGCACGAGCAGAACTACGTGACTCATGATCTCGAATTAGCAGCTATCATTCATGCATTGAAGATGTGGAGACACTATCTTATTGGAAGGAGGTTCATTTCGATGAGTTATCATAATGGATTGAAGTACTTTTTTGACCAACCCAATCTGAATGCCAGACAAGCTAGATGGTTGGCTACCCTTAGTGATTTTTCCTTCAAGATTAGGTACATTAAGGGAAAGGAAAACAGGTTTGTTGATGCTATTATTAGAAGAGTACATGTGAATCACATTGCAACAAATAGGGAATAATTTTGAATGGACTGAAGAGTGTGCAACTAGTTTTGAGCAGTTGAAACATTTTCTTACAAATGCTCTAGTCTTGAAGATTGTAGATCTAGACAAAGAGTTTGTGGTATGTATAGACTCTTTTAATAGAGGGCTTGGTGGATTCCTGATATAAGAAGGACAGGTGGTATGTTATGAGTCAAGGAAATTGAATGAGCACGAGAAGAACTATGTGACTCGTGATCTTGAATTGACAACTATCATTCGTGCATTGAATATGTGGAAACACTACCTTCTTTGAAGGAGGTTCATTTCGATGAGTGATAATAGTGGACTGAAGTACTTGTTTGACCAACCCAATCTGAATTCCAAACAAGCTAGATGGTTGGCTACCCTTAGTGATTTTGACTTCGATATTAGGTACATTAATTGAAAGGAAAACAGGGTTGTCGATCCTATTAGTAGAAGAGTACAAGTGAATCAGATTGCAACAATGAGTTCTTATGGGATAGACTTACAGGAGTGGATCTTGCAAGTAGGACAACAGGATGACAGGTACCAATAGCTTAATCAAAGGTTACATCAACATGGTATAGGTGATCAGGATGCGGATTATCATCTCATGACCGATGGTTTGGTCAGATTTAGGGAGAAGATCAACTATGTGCTAGACAACAATGAGATCACGAAGCTTATCTTCAGGGAATTTCATGTCAAGCCATATTCAAGTCACCTAGGATATCAAAAGACATTAACAGTGGCTAATAATTTCTATCACTGATTGAACTTGAAGAAAGAGGTGGCTGAGTATGTTGTGAAATGTTTGGATTGTCAATAGGTAAAAGTAGAGTGTAAGCATCCAGGTGGTTTATTGCAGCCGATTTCGATTCTAGAGTGGAAATGGGAGGTCATTTCCATGGACTTCATTGCAAGTTTTTCAAGGACATTGAAGCATCATGATTATATTATGGTTTTGGTTGATAGGTTGACCAAGGTATCTCATTTCATTGTAGTTAAGTCTACGAACTCAACTAGTGACATAGCTTAGATTTTCATCAGGGAGATAGTGAGTTTGCATGGTATTCCTAAGAATATTGTGTCAAATAGAGATGCCAAGTTCACTTCCAGGTTTTGGAAAGAGTTGTCTATAGGTTTGGGGATAGAGTTAGCTTTTAGTAAACTTATCATCTGCAAACAAATGGACAGATAGGGAGGGTTAACCGAATTCTTGTCGACATGTTAATAATGTATGTCATGCATCAACAAAGGAAGTGGGAGGAGTATCTTCGATTGGTAGGGTTTACATATAATAATGGGTATCAAGATTCCTTGAATATGATTCCATTTGAGGAACTTTAATACTCCCATCAGTTCAACTGATCCAGTGAACAAGGTACTGATTGGACCGAACATGTTGGCATAGATGGAACATGAAATGCAGGTTATTAAGAAGAATATAAAGGCATCACATGATAGGCGGAAGATTGATGCAGATCAACACAAGGTATTTCAGGGGTTTCAGGTTAGGGAGCATGTGTACTCATGCCTCAATCCCAAGAGGATCTCCTTGAGGATTGGATCATGTTCCAAGCTGGCACCTTTGTATTGCGGGCCTTTTGAGATCCTTGAGAGGATTGGACCAATGGCCTATTGACTTACACTGACTCCATCAGTGAAAGTTCATTTCTTAAAATGTACGTGAGGGATGTTGATCATGTGATTGACTGGTCTCTATTGCAGTTGGATCCAGAAAGAGAATTCCAACCGAACCCTTAGTGCATTTTGTAGCAAAAGATGTGCATGCTCCAGAATCAAGCAATTGAGCAAGTCAGGTGCAGTGGAAGAACTTTGGGGACGATCAAGTGCATGGAAGATGGTTGATCAGATGTGGGCTATGTATCCTTCTCTATTCGCTGGTTGAGTGGATGTATTCTAATATATGTGTTTGATGTTGTGTTTTGTTAATGTCTATATATACACATATGTATGTAAATACCGCATCGAGTTATGTTATAAATCTACAATAAGTGGTATGGTTTTCATGGTATGATGGTCATGGTCTCAAAAATATGATATGATGTAAATATTGCATCGAGTTGTGTTATAAAGATCTATGGGCAGTGTGTTTTGTTCCCAGTGATTTGTTGGTCATTGGTGTCATTAAACATTGAGGATGACTTTTCCCCAAGGGGGGGGGACGGGGGGGGCTTGTAACAACCCCTAGTTGATTTCCTATGTAAATAAAAATAATACCAAGGTCATCAGACACATATTCCAAGTTGAATGTTGGGTAAAACATATTAACGGGTATCAATGGTGCTTAATAAATGGCTATGGAAATTGGAAAAGGAATTGGCAAAGGCAAAGAGGAATTGATTGGCATTTATTTATGAAAATAAATGAAAATAGGATAAAAGGGAGATGAAGGATCACATATTTGCGTGAGGAGGAAATTGAAGAGAAAATAGAGGAAAATGAAGAAAATAGAGGGCTCAATGATAAAAAGGCACCACTGGATTATTTTGTAGCTTTTATCAGTTTAGTGTCTTGTCAGTTCAATTTTTGAGCTCTCTTCTATTCACTCATTCTCTCATACTATGGCACACTTGGAGAACTCTATTTTTCACTTGGATTGGAGAAATAGGGAAAATGAAAGTAGGAAAGCGCAAGGGAACTGTTTTACTACAACCGCGTTGCTTTGCAAGTAAAAATTTGCATGTGTGATTTCCATGTTGATTTATGGATGCATGGTATATGCATGTGATTTTTTGGTTATGTGTTGTCATTAGCATGGAGGATTTCCTGGATTGATATTGGTTTTAGCCTTGCCTTTCCATTTCCTCGATAGCCATGGTGTTGCAGGTTTTTCCACTTGATTATTATCTGATCGGTGCTCATAATTCCTTATGGTTGTGGGTTGGAACAAATGCTTTGGAAGCCTTGGAACAACTTGGGTTGAGTTACCACTCTTGGAGCCTAGGTTGGGAAAAACACTCTTGAGCCCTTTCTGGGTTGAGTACTAGTCCCTGGAGTTGGGTTGGACAA
The DNA here is from genome assembly GCA_034641835.2 of Pinus albicaulis. Taxonomy (NCBI): domain Eukaryota; kingdom Viridiplantae; phylum Streptophyta; class Pinopsida; order Pinales; family Pinaceae; genus Pinus; species Pinus albicaulis. Next base: position 1,452,210,710 of record CM076578.1, read on the forward strand.
ATTATCTGGAGCCCTGGAAGGCTATGGGTTGAGTTACTAGTTCTTGGAGCCATGGACGACTTGGGTAGAGACTAATATGGTTGGTGTTAGTGATGTACGGTCGTGGAGGTGGAATCATTGTAGTTGAGGGTTGAGGTGGTTTAGCATCTGGAAGCCCTGGTTTGGTTTTTTCTTGGTTTATTCCATGATATCCCACATTCATGCTTAGAATATGACATGGGGGTGATTGGTTGAAAGAGAGATTTGTTTCATCCCAATCTATGTTCACGTGGTACGTGGAAGTCCCCAACTTAGTTGGTATTTCCATATGTTAATATGATACATTTCCTTATTGTGATCTATGAGCATTTGTAGTGATTATGTTGGTGATATTATGGTTGAGTTTCCATGGTTTCTATGTTGGTTATTTTCTGGTTATATGTTGATTATATGATGTGTACCATTTATGACTCTTGTCATGAATTGTTTAGTTATTGACTGGTTGATGAATATATGTACTAACAAGCATTGTTGGATCTATGTGGAGAGTGCATAGAGCCTTCTTGGTGACTCTCAGATGAATCCCAGACTACTATGATCATATATGCATTCATTACCTATAGCTTCTACGTTCGCCATGTTTTTGGAGAAATATCTAGTGTGTTCTAGGCAGTCTAGGTCAAGTACTTGATTCAAGTTTGGATGATTAGCTTTTTCCTCATGTCAATAATGATTTTGGAAAGTCTCATACAGTTTTGGGCAATGTTCTGGAGGATGATATGGAATTGTGGCTCAAATCTTGGGACTGCACCCTCTAAACTAGAAATTTTGGGCTATAATCGCATGGAAACAGTGTTATGTGTGTGGTTAGAGCCCTATAATCGCACCCTTGCAGGATTGTGTGTGCAGTTGGGTTGTTAAGTCAGAGAAAAAATAGCTTCAAATAAGGGTTGTGTCACCTGGGGTGGTCCTTTGGCCCTTGAGTGTCATGTAAGCCTTGAGGGATGTTTGTGAGTTTTCAGTTGTCAGCCCGACTTCCATAACTAAAGATTGGAAGTCGGGTCATCTCATAGTAACTCTTCGTCTCATGTTTACCATGGAAGACTTGTGAATTTGGGTACATGTGGGAGGGGTGGTTACACAACCAATGATAATATCACTATAATAATTTTCAAAATTCAAAAGGAAACAATCATGTTTGATAATGAAAAGTAATTTCATGTGCTAAGGGAGCACAATTGTTAAGCATGTCACTTATCTAATCTTGGATCTAGGTTTAATGAAGGAAATTAAGGGTAAAAGAAGGGATCTCTTGCTATACCATCCCATAGTTTTTCCATGGCATATATCAAACAATGCATGTTGACCATGTATTAGAGGTGGAAGGATTTGTTTCAAGTAGAAAAAAGAATCTTTGTTCCCTTCATTTTATTAGTAAGCTCACACACTTTAGTGTCAATGCAGGTTGGGTTAATCCAATGATAAGGGCAACGATGATTAATGCAAGTGGCATTATGAATGTCTTCATTATTGATATCTTGAGATTGGGGTTTTTTCCCTTAGAATTGCATGGGCTAAACTTTTGATTTCTAGGAAGCATGAGATCCCATGTGAAGCCTCTTTTTGTTGAATTAAGATAAATGCTCCTAAGTCTAGTCATTATGGGATTGACATATATGGATTTTATGCTTTGAATTTTGAAGGAAACACATTTAGGGGGTTTATAACTTTTACACCCAATGGTTTTTATTAGGGAAAAAGGTTATTTGTATTAAAGGGTAACCAAAAAGATTCGAGAATTTCCTTTCACCTAGGATTCTCTAGGGAGGTAGTTCTCTTTCCTTATGTGATTAATACAATGACATTGGGATCACGCTTTAGGAAAAAAAGAGCTTTTTAAATTCTAGGTTTGTTATGGTTATGTAAGCTTGTGAATGAGGCTTATGTTTTTGATAATTTTTTTTATGATTTTGGACTCTTGAATTTGGCCTATTATCTCACCTAGAGTTAGAGATACTCCTTAAGAGACCAAACCATTATGGAAACTTGAATTTGGAACCATTGTTGGGATATATGGATAATATTAGCAACAAATATGATTCTTTATGTTTCCCCTCTTTATGATGATATTCATGGGATTTTGAGGAGACACGAGGAATTTTTATGTTGTGGTATTGGAGACTTTGTTGCAATAAAAAGACAAATTCAGACATTGAAAGATGAATGTAATTTGATTTTTAATATGGGCACAAATTTAATCAGGGATTCACAATCTGCGACTTCATATGTAAGGATGTCAATTGGATCAACACCAAGAGAACTCAAAGAGGGAGAGGTTGTCGATCAATTACATGAAAATATGTATATGGATGGAATTGACCTAGTTTGAATACCATTGTTCACAATATGGACAAGAAAAAACCCACAACAAACACGTGTCTCTTAAAGTACAATTTTCTTTTATATTTTGTAAATTAGAACTAGTTCTAGGTGTTTTCTACAAGATATATACTAGAAAGAAAGTTAGGATATTCAGCATGAAAGATAGTCTTCTTTTTCTAGTAGTTTTTAAAGTTACAGACCTATGATGAATATTTTATTGATGATCAATCTCCTCTTTTTCATCTTTCTATTTTGAATAGTGTAACTACATCAATTTATTAATCCAAAATACAATCCCTTCTGTTAAAAATACAAATAAAAAATGTATGATGTAAAATTGGAAATTCCTTTGCCTAAAATGACATACACACTACAGTAACATGTTTAATGTACAAGATATACAACCAACATAGATCCATTGTAACTTTGGTTCTACCAAGCGCCAAGAAGGATCAAATTTCTCAAGATGCAAACCCCCTTTTTAGTGCAAAACTTGTGTAGATGTTTGCTCCTCGAGAGATTTGATTCCTCTAGATCCGAAGTTAAGATGGATCTATGTATGTTCTTAATAATGTTATTTATATTCATATTTATATAAATTTCACATCTCTATATATAGAAATATTCTTATTTTATTTTATTAAAATCTTGGTAATACATATAGTTATATTTGAGTTTGGCTATATATATAATTAATTAAAATTGTATATGTTTATTACTTAAATTTAAATAGGAAGTTAAATATAATGGTTATAAGTATGAATTATTATTTTAATTTTTATTGTAAATAAACATTAATTTATATCTACTATTTAAATTTTATATTTTTATATAGAAATATTCTTATGTGTAATGATATGTTTATTAATCAAATTTATTGTGTTTTTATATGTTTTAAAATACCATGGTTACAAATATGAATCATTATTATTTAAGTATATTTTAACGTAATATGTATATTGTGATTTTTTTTTTTTTATAATTTTATTATTAAAACAAAATTCCAATATAATTAATTGAACTCAATCAATTTATTATTTTCATTACTTTTTAATTGAGTTGACATTATGTTTTAGTATTGATATTTTTTTATTTAACGCTTTATTTTACAAACACTGCAATATCTCTCCATATTGGGTTGTAGAGTATCTCTCGACATAATAATAAAATATATTGAATTGGGTTAAAATGTTTTGTAAATAAGTCATAAGAAAATTTAATCTGGAATACAACATCTTGTTGTGCATTACCACACAATTAACTAGTAAGTATTTTCTCTTGTACAAGTCTTACATGAAAGAGATCCACATTTTAAATCTTTCCTTGCAATGTTAAAATGGGTGTTTATACTACATTAATGCGAAAATACGATTCACAACTTCTTGCATATTAGTTAAAAAAACTTTCACATACCAATAAACTAGAATAAACCATCTTAATCATTGTTGTAAAGAGCTTTGTAAAAGACGTGATAAAATTGGTAATGAGTTTATATAACAAAGGAAACATTTACTTGTTAAGAGATGGTTGTGTATATTGTGAGCTTTCGTTCTGTATTAACATTGGTCTTTATTATGACTTTTCGAATGAAAGCTTAATAAGCCACAATCCTATATCCTTGGTCAATTTTTTTTTGTTCTACATTAATATGGTTAATACTAAGTGGGTCTGTCAATTAAGAAAACATATTTTATTTTTGGAGGTCACAAGTTCAAATCCAAAGGTAGGTAGAATATGTACACATATGTAGATTAAGCAATCAAATTGTTGCATAGATTGGGTCCATTGTGTAATAAATAAAAGCATCTTATATGTTAAATTGGCATTTTACTAGGTTATGACCTTGAAATATATTATTATTATTATTGAAGATATAAATAGAAGAAAAATAAATAGGTAAAAAAGAATTGAGTGAGTCAATGAAGTATAATTATTATTATGTGTTTAATGAATTATTTATAATCCTTGAATATTTCCACATAATATATTGTAACATTAAACATATTTGTACCTAATGTTTTGGGGTGAACACATTATCCATCATCAAAGAAGAAGATGAAAAAATACAAAGAAAAATATTGTAAATGAGAAAAATGTTCCCTTGAATAAGTTTACCAAAACAACTTCTTACTATACTTAAATATGTCTAAATAATTCCCATAATAGTTTTCAAAATTAAAATTAACAAAATTACTCCTCAAACAACACTTTTTACCAAAAAAATTCTTTAGATAAATCATAGTCTTCTTTTTATACTACGTCACTTTCAAAAACACAATAAGTCAAACGTTTGTATAATTTTCTTTTAAACTAGATTGCAAAACTTTTCTTTTTCTTAATTTATTAAAAAACTACAATACAAATTATTCTATAACATTTAAATACATTATTATATTTCTTTTTCATTTATTAAAATAGATATATACTATTCTATAATGACACCATGTCACATTATTCACCTTATCATACGTTTATAAAACAAAAAAATCAACACGTCTCTCAAATAGTAAGACAATGTATCTTTATAAGAAGGGAGATATTCCCTGGTCCAAAAAAAATCCACCTCGTGGAATCCCTAAAAGACCTCAATTATATGAAGGGGAATAATGGGATCCACAAAAGGATAGAACTAAAGTTAGAATACATTTGAACATGGTGAACATGGCATGTCACCTAGTAGAAATCGGAGAAAAAAAATATTTTTTTTATATCAAAGATAAGGTTAGAAACCCGAGTGCCCAATACTAGACAAGAAAAGAAATCTTACTCAACACTTTTTATTCCCTGACACATGACACATCATTGTAAAGAGTTCCTACTTGGGGAAAGCACAATGATGGCATGCCATTTAGCAGAAATTGGAGATAAGGTCAATTAGTAGAAATTGGAGATAAGGTCAAAAACCCTAGTGCTCAATATTGGATAAGATAAGAAATCTCATCATCAAAATTTCAATACTAGATAAGGTAAGAAGCCCCATTGTGAGAACTTTAATCCCTTCAACACATCGTTGTAGGGAGTCGAAACTTCAATAATAGATATGGTAAAAAAAACCAATCGCGAAAACTTGTATTCATTGACTTCCATTCTAAAGTGTTTATACTTTAGGCAAGTGCCCAAAAATATAAGGTTCCCTATCAAGGAAATGGAAAAGAAAAATTATAATATTTTTAGCAAGTACTCCCAAAAAAAATATAAGGTTACCTTGGTTAATTTGGAAAATTATTAATGTTATTGGTTTTGGTTTTGGTTTTTTATAGTTTGTTTTTAAAGTTGTTTTTAAGAAATTGGTAAGCAATTTTAAAGGACATGTTTGTTGTTGCGATAAGGATCAGAGAAGAGAATAGGAGACTTTTCAAATAGACTTCACTCTCGTGAGGTTGGGACATCTCAACTCTTGCTAAGTCGTAAGTTATTAGTATATTTAACTTGCAAGCTATTGGATATACTCTTAATGTTACAATGACAATCGAAAGCCCTCATCCTAAGTCTTGCCCATATTACTTCAATAAATTATTGATTCACCGTAATTTAAAAATAAATGGAAAAATTAATATTGATGATGGCGGAAAGTTATGAGAGGGCTTATATATTTTGATTTTTCTTAATTTTGATGTGTTTGTTTGAGTAATTATATATATATATATATATATATATATATATATATATATATATATATATATATATTTTTTATTTTTATTTTTTTTTTTTTTTTTAATTTTTTTAATTTTTTTTTTTATTATTATTTTTTTTTAAGTAAAATTTGTAATGTCTTTAAAACAAGAGATTACATAATGAGGTAAAAGTTATCACTAGGGAGGCTTAACCATATCCATAAGTACACTCTCTTAAGAGAGGCTAAAGACAAAAAGCTTCCAAAAAGTTCAAAATAAGACATACATATACCAATGAATGGCCTTTTGGGGCCATGAAACCAAACAAAATTGTGAGGAGACTACAATACTAGGGACATAATAGAAATATAACGCTAGGAGTTGGGATCTGGGTCTATAATTGCAACATGGATTGGCTCTCGATTGCTTCCCAATGAGCGGTTAGTAGTGAGGGGAATATCAAGGTGTTTCTCAATTTGCTTTAGTTGTCGATACATGTTTATCATATGATAGTGTAGATGTTCCATGGAGAGGAGGAGATCCTCTCGATGCTCGTGTCAATGTAATATAACCTTTCCCAAGAGAAATTCCATATGCTAGTATAGGTCCACTGTATACATGTATTAATTAAAGTGTCTTGGTGTGTGCCCCGTGTCGAGAAACCAATCTAAGAACTCAGAAAGTACTTCAGTGTCTGAGAGAAGGCTATGTTGGGTGGTTCCTTCTCTCTCAACACGAATTATTTCTTCTTGGATGGGACCTGGTGTTAGATATCAAAAGTGATTCGCGACTTCTTCTAGTTTGTGGCATGCTTTTGTGCTTCCTCAACTAAAATGCTCATGATAATAAGCAATGCCCCATCTAATTCTGGCTCATTGGCATGACATGGCAATGTCGTGAGGGAGGGGACCAAGCCACAGGACAAAAGGAGGGGTGTCAGGAACATTATAAGAAAGGAAGAATGGGAGGTTAGGGATGGAAATACATGGCCACAACAGTGAGTTGAACCAAAACTCTAAGTCAACCGTGACCCATGTTTGTGAGAGGAAGCCTAATGAGAGTGAAAGGAAACAAAAGGTAGGACCGATAAGGGCAGAAAATTGGGAGAGAGAATGTGAGTTATTAAGAGGAGGCGAATAAAGCACAAACACATGAAGAAATAAATCATATGATGAGGAGGAGAAACATACTCATCTATAAGGTTATAAGGACATAGTGTTATGCTAAACCAAGACAAGGGGGAACATGACCTGCTCGAGGGAGTGTACTTTTCTTCAAATCGTTGTTACTTCACAGTTTTTATAAGCTAGTTCCATGAGAAGATGAAGATTCTATGGAAATGTCCATTATTTCCCGCGTGAGAGTGTTGATTGCAAGTAAGAATGGAAAAATTCATCATTGTGGAGTTGAACCTGCTAACAAGTTGGCTTTCCTTTCCACCTCCTACTACTAACAATTTGAAAGTTGTGCTAGTTTTCAAAGCCAACGTGAACAAATGAATCGGGAGTGATAATTAAGCTGTAGACATGCAATTTATTTTGAGAGAAAATGGGGTGTACTATAATTCTGAATAGTTCTTTGTGGGCATCTGAAAATTCTTGGCACATCGCAGGCTGAGATAATTGGCTGTATAATATCATTGAAAATCAATAGCAGGGGCATTAAATTCCATGGTTGCTAAATAATGTGGTTGTGCATTCACACAAGGGATGATTGGGTAATTGAATGAAGTTATAACAAGCCAAACAAGGAAAATTAGAACGGGATATGGATAGCAAGAGAGGGTGTATATAAACATGACATAAGGGTTATAATGGATCATGTTTCAAGCTTAATTAATGACATCTATGGGGGCAGGTTTCCATGTCCCCTAATTGAATCGTTAGGTGGGACGATGGTAGCCTGACCCCCACCATATCGCACACTTAACACCCCATCTAAGGACTACATGTCATTCTAAGTGATTTTCCAGCAAGCCTTCTTGAGAGTATTTTCTACCAAAAGATTCCAAGTGGAGAAGATACTAGGTGAAGAGTCCAGACAACTATAATTCAGAAGCATATCAACCACCTTGTTCCCCCATATTCGGATATGGATGGGAATGATGACAGGGATGTTAGCGATGTGAGTGGAGACTTGAAATAATTTTTCTTCCAAGTGCCAACCCTTGGAAAATTTATGAACAAGAGTGTCATTTTAGAGCTTACAAATCATATGGATTATAAGTTGTAAATCTCCTTCCACAAAAATTTTAAACAAGCCTTGTTTTTGTGCTATCTCCACGGATTTGAGGAAAGAAATTAGATCTATTGCATTGTTTCTACTTATGCCTAGCGTTCCAAAGTATATGTAGATTAGTAACACAAGATGATTTCTGAATATGAAACCATAACCAGTTTTCCCAAGGTTGCATTTTGAGGTGCCATCAAAATATAATTTAAGAAAGGAGAGAGGTTTTGGGGACCAAGATGAAGGGATAACCATAGTAGGTGGTCAGATTGGGGTGGATAAAGGGGAAGGGGGGTTGGGGAAAGGTTCCATCTGCTAAGAAGTTTGGATTCTAGACCATGTGCTTGCCAGTCTTTAGGGGACCAAGGGAGTGTGATGTTGGTTTCTTTGATATTCCTTTGTATAAATTTTCTAGAGAGAGTCAATATGTAGAGATGATTTTTTTGAAAATGAAATGATTGTGTTCCTTCCACTTAGCCCATAACAATAGTTCAAGAGAAAATGTCAAAATACAATTGAGGCCGAGATTGGAAAAGGCTTGGCTTCGCCATTGAGCAATGGTGTTTGGAATGCTTAGTGGATCTTGATGAGAACAATTGAGGAAATTTTCAAATCTAAGCCAAAGGGCATTAGAGAAGGTGTGTTGAGAATTTTGAGGGCTTGAGATTAATACAAAATTCTCTTCTTGATAGTTACTTGTGAGCTTACTTGAGTTACTTATATATTCTCTTCGTTATCTTATTTATTCTTTCATCAAATCAATTATCAAAACACATAAGACACAAGAATTGGGCTTCTAGAGCCAGGGCAAAACCTCTCCCTCTTAGAGAGGAAAACCCATGAGAAATGATTCTTATATATCTTCAAATGACAGGTACCATGACCAAGACTTAGACCCTTTGACCTAGGAATGCCTCCAATACCTTATCAATGATTCTTTGTTTGCCTCCAACGCCGATCTTTTATTTCTTCACTTGCTTACACTGCTCTGTGCCATTCGGTCTTTATATTTGTCTTGAGATTTTTCTAAATTATTTCTAGATCATTCTAATCCTTTGCATATAATAGAGATGTAGAACCTTTGAATAGGAAGGTAAATCATAGATTTACCTTCCTCCATTTTCCATATTGCTCTTTAAGCCTTATAGCATGATCATCGATTTTATCCACTACTTCAGAGTGCTTCATAACGTATACAGACCATCCTTAGAACATTGTCTTCAACTTTAACTTAGCCAAATTTTATTACTCTGTATTTATCTCAGTTAAACCCTGTACATGTCTGAAGTTATTCCACGAGTGTATTTGCATGTATCACAGTAGTATCTGCAACCATATATGTATTACATGTATATACTATGGGATTGTCCTTCATTTGACCCTTTGACCACAGCTTTTGATCCGCACCTTTCTCCATAGGACTTTCCTTCAATTGAACCTTTCACATCCACACTGAATTTTGTCTTAAGTTCGCACTTGGTTCATAGATATCCGCATAGAACAATCTGCACTTGGTTTAGAGATCACCGCAATTTTGTCTCCGAAAAGTCTGCAAATTCTTCTTGACAAATGGCCGCAGATCCAAGTATATATAGAGTACATGTTTCTTCTTTTAGGTTGAACACACAACAAAAATTTAGGCTGAATTCATTGCTTATTATTAACCACCTTCATCACATATTTTTCCAGCGTTTGAAAGGGAGCATCTTGAGGGCCATTGGAGCCTTTCTTCTACAAGGTTCATGACAAGGTATTGGAGCTTTTTGGTGACAATGCCCTTCATATACATGACTCTAATTACACTTTATAAACATAAGACAAACCCTAAATAAACATCAAGGAGAAGTCTATTAACCTATAATAAAATTATTATTCATGAAACCCATGAGGCAAGTACGACAAATATATTTTATTATCTTTGTCTTCTTCTTTACATAAACTCATAATTACATAGTCAATATGAAGACCAACCTAGTTACACTTTTCAACACTCCCTCTTAACTAGGGAGGTATTCATACAGGTACATGGTCACTTTCAAACTGAAGAATATCATAAGAAGAATTGGATTGGTAATCAAATTTGTATAGGATTATATCAACCAGCATTGTCCTAGTGCAAGGACTTGACTAACAGCCCCATATCTCAAAGAGACAATGGGCTACAATGTTGGCGAGACACATGACTTATAGACACCATAGTCATTGTCTCTCCAAGGTACATACTCCACCTGGGTGTTCCCAAAGTATGACCTGCTTGGAATATTCTTCTCTTGGGTAGCTATCCCTCAAAGAATATCGGTCCCCGAATACTCTTATCTTGAATGCCATAGCACATTCTCAAAGAGTATAGAATGCCAAATGATTACCTAATCCTCTCTCCCTCTCAGCCAAGGAGGACCTATTCCATAAGGGAATGTACTCATTCCTGTATAAGGAATGTACCTAAGCTCATTCTTAGGAATTGCCCAGTTTCTTCCAAATAAGAAATTGATCACAAAGCTCCCTCTCAATTAGGGACCTGTAGTAGCAATGGTGATACACCTAAATGCTCATGAAGAATTCCTCCCCTCGATGTCATGGATTTTGATATTGAGGAATCTTCAACTTTAGCTCCATAGGGCATAGATCATCCATAACTTTCATTCATGAGACATGTCATCTACTAGAAAGTGATTCATCTATCTTTCTCATCTGGTTCACCTTTATGCCATGTTGCTTTCCTTCGAATCATATCCAAGTATCATACATCATTTCTCATGATTAGCAGCCCAAAACAAATTCATCCAGATAAACATATACATATGAACTTTAAAAACAAAAGTTACCTCAGTGATGAACTTTCACCATGACATCTTCCTATAGGCATCGACATCCTTTATTCAGATTGACACATCTCCTAATGATATGTTTTTTCAAGGGTCTTCTTCTTTACCAAACTTTTATCAGAGTATACATATCCTCCCAGGAGATCTCCTAGTCACATCTTCTTGGCTTCTGGATCATAACAACGTCTTGACATGGTTGCATTTCATGATATCTTCATTTCAGCACATCCTTTATTCCCAGGAACTTACACATTTTCCAATTCCTTGTTCATATACAGCCGCCTCATATTCCATGAGGATATATATATATATATATATATATATATATATATATATATATATATATATATATATATATATATATTATGTTGATTTCATCTGTTAGTGTACCAAGAGATCCTCCTTCATAGATCATACTTCTAAAGCTAGGATTCTATTACCTGCAACCATATGACATGACTTCACAACATCCAGTGTCAGCATATAAATATATACATACCTCATACCTCAACATATGATTCATCCTTCAACAGTTTTACTAGAATGAAGAAATGCATTCCCTTGGCGTGTTCCATCAATATGTCATCACATCCCAGAATTCTGTTTGTCATGATGACCCTTGATCTTGATGACTTCCTTCCATAAAATATTGTTATTAGAGAGGTTTTATAGGAGCTGTTTTACCAAGAAATCCTACCATGCTTTGATCAGGATGCTACACTACTTCCTATCATACAACCAACAAAAATCACTTAAGGGAGAAGATGATCTCAATCATAGTGGATATCCCTCGCTTCCTCTTTCTTAGATTTCTTTGCATCAGGTTGTTCTCTCATTTCTGAGATATGGGCTTCTTCCCTTATTTCTCTTGTCCTTTTCAAATTTAGGAAAATATCTTTTATAATGCTCAAGTTAATCACATCTAAAGCATCGTGACTTTTCCATACTATATTGAGGACCAAACTTACTGAATATTCCTTTCTTCCTTGACGTGGCTGCCAAGGATTGATTCCCTTCACTTGATCCTATAACACCTTTGGCTTTCAATCTTGTTTCCTCTATTTTACATAGAGACCCTAAATCATGGAATGGTGTGGCTTCCTTCTTCCTGTATAAACCTGAAGTGAATTTTCCCTATTCATCTGGCAGAGCTTCCAACACCACTTCAGTCATCTTAGTGTCAGACACTAATTCTCCCACTTCCTGTAGATGATATTAGAGAGTTTGCTTCTCCTGCAGTACTCACAGAGAATAGCTCCACCAATTTCTCATATATTTCTTTTGATGATTCTAGATTTTGTACATCGGAGATAAGAGAGTCTTTTATGGATTCTATAAGAATCCTTTGTGCTCTTATATCTCTCTTCATGTATTTGGCATGACTTCATTGACCTTGTCTTCTAGGAAAGTCTGAAACCCTAACCAGTTTGTTGCTTTCTTTGTAAAGAAATTTTTTTGATAGATTCATATGAATTCATAGAGGTACTTACTTGAGTAGATGTTTTTCTTTTTCTATCAGCTTCCTTGTTGAATATGATGGCAAGAACTCCCTCTTAGATTGATTTCAAATTAGGTGATCTTGGACCTTGATGGTCAGGGATTACTTCATAATGATGATTTCTTCAATAGTGTTGAGTGATGCTTAATGACGTGTCTTCCAGCAACGTCTTCAATATCAATAATATTTGATGTTAAATATTTCCTCCTCGATGTGTGGATTCCTTGAATAAGGGTGAGAGTATTCTTGAGATGGCTTGAGTATTTTCTTGCAAAATGATTTGACCTTACAATGTAGACTTTGACTTTTGCTTTGATGCTATCCACAAAACTGAATTTTGATCCTTGAGTGTCTTCTTGTCTAAAAGCCCTTTGTTTTTAGCACCTTAGCTCTGAAACCATGTTGAGAATTTTGAGGGCTGGAGATTAATACAAAATTCTCTTATTGATAATTACTTGTGAGCTTACTTGAGTTACTTATATCTTCTCTTCGTTATCTTATTTAGTCTTTCATAAAGTCAATTATCAAAACACACAAGACACAAGAATTAGGCTCCTAGAGCCATGGAAAAACCTCTCCTTCTTGGAGAGGAAAACCCACGAGAAATTATTCTTACAGATCTTCAAATGACAAGTACCATGACCAAGACTTAGACCCTTTGACCTAGGAATTCCTCCAATACCTTTTCAATGATCCTTTGTTTGCCTCTAATGCTGATCTTTTATTTCTACACCTGCTTACACTGCTCTGTGCCATTCGGTCTTTATGTTTGTCTTGAGATGTTTCTGAATGCTTGCTAGATCATTCTAATCCTTTGCATACAATAGAGATGTAGAACAAGCCTTATAGCATGATCATCTATTTTATCCATTGCTTCAGAGTGCTTCATAACAAATATAGACCATCCTTAGAACATTGTCTTCAACTTTCATTTAGCCAAATTTTATTACTCTGTATTTATCTCAGATAAACCCTGTACATGTTTGAAGTTATTCTACAAGTGTATTTGCATGTATTACAATAGTATCCGCAAGCATATATGTATCATAGGTATATAATATGGGATTGTCCTTCATCTGATCCTTTGGCCACAGCTTCTGATCCACACCTTTCTCCATAGGACTGTCCTTCAATTGAACCTTTCACATCCACATTGAATTATGTCTTAAGTCCGCACTTGGTTCGAAGATATCCGCATAGAACAGTCTCCACTTGGTTCAGAGATCACTGCAATTATGTCTCAGAAAAGTCCGCAAATTCTGCTCGACAAATGGCCACAAATCTAGGTATATATAGAGTACATGTTTCTTCTTTTAGGCAGACCACAAAGCAAAAATTTAGGCCGACATGAAGGTTGACTTCATTGCTGATTATTAACCGCCTTCATCACATATTGTTCTAATGTTTGAAAGGGAACGTCTTGAGGGCTATTGGAGCCTTTATTCTACAAGGTTCATGACAAGGTATTGGATCCTTTAATGGTGAAAATGCCCTTCATATACATGACTCTAATTACACTTTATAAACATAAGACAAACCCTAAATAGACATCAAAAAGAAGTCCATTAACCTATAATAAAATTATTTCTCATGAAACCCATGAGGCAAGTACGAAACATACATTTTATTAACTTTGTCTTCTTATTTACATAAACTCATAATTACATAGTCAATATGAAGACAGATCTAGTTACACTTTTCAACAAGGTGTAGCTATTGAAAATATGTTTTATACTTTCAGAGTGGAGGAGGCAGAGGGGGAATTTGGAGGTATCATGATGGTTGTGTTGCTAAATATTATCCCATGTTAGGGTTTAGTTTTGCACCAAGATCCACAAGAAAAAGGAGATTTTTTGCTAGGTGTTTTTCTTCCATATATTGATCCAGATTACATCCCTTTGTAGTTATTGATTCCCTGCTACCATATGGTAATAATCTTGAATACAGGTAAATGATCCCTTTCAACTGTATCCATATCATAGTCTATCCGGCAGGGAAGAGAATGTGATTAACCTTTGTTAGATGTTACCCCATAATTGACTCCAAGCTTCCCCCTATAGCTTAGGTTTTCAATTTTCTTGCACTCACCATTATCTCCACTACTGGCTAGTGTCTGAATTGGACCGACAGTCCTTAATTGTTAGCATGTCCCAAGATGTGATCTGTAGGTGAATATTTTTTAGTTGTTGTTGATCCCAGAGTTTAGGGAGATGTTTCCTTGAGTCCTACTAGAATAGAGTAGAGTGACCATCCTTTACTTCCAAAAAATAAATTTCAATGGATTAGATGCATTCATTTTTTGGCTAGGGTCCAAATGGATGAGCCAGAGTAGGCAGGTTGCAATCATATCAAATATTGAGGGGGAGTGTGAGGGGCATATTTTTTACGTCAAATTGATTTCCATAGATTTTACCCTCGTTGTATCCATCTCCATAGTGTTTTGGAGCATAAAACTATAGCCATAGTTCAGGGATTCAGTTTTGGCACACAAATTTTATCCCATGTGACGAGGGACCATTTTTTCCGAAGTTTGATCCTCCAAGAGTATTAAGCATCTAGCTAGGTTAAGGGATTGAAAGGTACAATTGTCTAGCTTATTGTTGATTTTGTTTACAAGTTCCTCCCATAAAATCTACTTGAGAAAACTATTAGCTAATGGAGTGCCTAGGTATTTAAAGGGGAGTTGGCTAATTTGGAAACCAAGGATTTTTTATATGTCTCTGAACAAGGGATGGAGTATTGAAAAATAAAACTTGAGATTTAATTTTGTTGATTTCCATAGCTAAAGCTTGAGTGAAGTCATCTAGAATGTGCATGAATCTCCTTGCCTCTTGGAAGGTGGGAGTTTCCATACCTAATGTATCATCAACAAATCGTTGATGTGTTAAAGGAAGGTCTGATCCAAATAAACGAAGTCCTTTGATATTATTCTCCATTATTGTTGCTTTGAGAGTTCTTCCCAACCCTTTTAATGCTAATATGAAAATGAAAGGCAAGAGAGAGTCTCATTTTCCTATGTTTCGAGTATATTTAAAAGGGCTAGTAAGGGAGCCATTTAATAATATTAAGAAAAAGGTTGAGGACAATAGGTTATTGATCCAGTTGATCCAATCTTGATCAAATCAAAAGGTTCTGAGGATCCTAGAAAGTTACTGCCAATTAAGCTTACCAAAGGCCTTTGGGAGAACTAATTTGAGCAACATACCCAATTTTTTTGAGAGATTTAATGAGTGGATGGTTTCATGGGCAACCATGATGCCATCGAGGATCTCAAGGACTTTAACACATCCATTTTTCTTAGGTAAAATGAGTTTTGGAAGCAATGGTTTGAGTTTATTGGAAATTATTTTGGTAATTATCTTATATATGATGTTAGAGAGAGCGATGGGTCAATAACCATTGGGATCCTCTACATTGTCCTTTTTAGGCACCAGCGTGAGGAAAATGGAATCTGGGGCCTGTAAGATGGAATTTGTTTGTCGAGATTCTTCCACCACTTTACTGACATTGTGGTTACCGTGGGCCAATAGTTATGGAAGAATTCTATCGTGAAACCATCTAGGTGAGGATATTTATTACCAAGCATTGATTTGATAGTTGCTTCCACTTCTTCAAAGGATATTTCTTTGAGAATATCCTCATTCTATTCCTGCATTACCAATGAATGGATAGGCTTTGTGATTTGTTGGATCGACTGTTGTTTATTGGGAAGGGTTTTTGTTAGAAGATATTCATAGTATGCATTGAGCTCTTGAGCTATATCTTGATACCCTTGTAGTTTAAGACGTTCTTGATTTTAAAGAGAGGAGATGTGATTGTCATGGAAATGTTGTAACATGGATTTGTGGAAGAATGTTGTATTTTGTTCTCCTTATTTGAGCCATTGCATCCTTGATTTTTGTTTCCATAGTATTTCTTCTTGCTTCCGATGATCCACTAGTTGGGTAAGAGTGTCTGCTTCCTCTTTAATTAAAGACTTTGATCTACCATGGAGGATGGATTTTTGTTGAAATGCCTTCATTTTCTTCCAAAATGTTGCCACATTTTTTTATTGTTCTATCCTATGAGTTTCCATTTGATGTATTTAACCTTCCTTTGTAGCATGTACATTGAGGTGCCTTCTAGAGTCGCATGTTCATTCCACCAAGTCTTTATGTTGGCTTCAAAATCAGGATGACGAAACTACAATTTCTCAAGATAAAAAGGTATATTCTCAGGACTAGTTTTTATATCAATATTCAAACATATAGACCAATGGTTAGAGCCATGACTTGGGAAAGTATATGCTTCCATAAATATGTCCCATTTCAATATAAAATATAACATTAGGAACCTATCTAGTTTGGAGGCCACTTGTTGGATACCTCATCTCCGATTGTTCCATGTAAATGTGTCATTTATAATGTCCTAGTCAATCAGGCGGGAGGTTGCTAATGTATCTTGACACTGAATGGAATCAATATTGAGTGTTCTTATACCACCAATTTTTCTGGCCAGGAATTTATCATATTTAAATTGTCACCTAAGATCCAAGGGGATGGAGATAGGAGATTACTAGTGTTGGTAATAGATATGAGAATAAAACGTTTAAACTTTGGTAGGGGAGGGTCGTACACATTTGATACGTAACATGTTTCAACAAAGCCAATAAGTTGAAATTGGACCCAAAGGATTCAATATGAAGTGAGCATGTTGAGAATGAGAGCCTCTTGTGCACTCCAAATAATTTCCAGTTCGCCCGATTGTTATTGGGCATCAAGAGCTATCACTTTGCAATTTCTACCCCATTTGTTGGTTATCTTATTAATTAGATCTCTTGAAGATTCAGTTTCATGTAGTACCATGAAGGCGAGATTTTCAAAGAGCCATTTTTCTTTGAGCCTATATTTCTCTTTGTAATTGAGGCCTCTAATATTCCAAGAGATGATTTTCATGTTGGGGGTGTATTGCAGGGAAAATTTTAAGAATGGAAGTTTATCTTAAAGTTTAGAAACCTTGGCGAATCTTACTAGTCCCCAATATGTAAAATGTAAAATTTTTTATGATATTTTTGTAAAAGTATTTAGTTTTAACTTCATTTTATATTAGTATATATAAAACTTTGACGATTTTTAGGGTAAAATAATTTTATACTATAAAATTTGGGCGAATCAATTTTCAAAAAAATGGAAATTGGCGAATCTTTTTTTTGTAAAAAGCATGGAAAATTAGCCTACCTATGAATATTAGCCCCTAAAATTTTCCCTGGTGTGTTGGTGGAGGGATAAACCCCTGTGATCACTTTGATTCTCCCTGATTTGACCAACATGTCTCCCATTTTTTCCAAGATATGTTGATTGCTTTTATTACCATTTTTTATTTCTTCTTTGTGGAGTTTTGTTGTTTCTTTCATCATTTGGGATTGGAATCCTATCGTTTTAGCGTTGGGTTGTTCATAATATGATTTCGAGGTAGATTGGTGGGATTTAAGATATGTGGAGCGTAGGATCTTGTCTTGCTATTCTAGGAATGTATTGGGGTCCTTGCCTTTCTAAGATTTGGCTATTTTCGAGAGGTCAAGAGTATCCAACTCCATATCTTTGATGATATCATGGGATTGGTCTAGGATTCTCTCTAGGATGTCAAGGTGTGGGGGGAAGGGGGGGGGGGTGGGGAGGTGGCTTAGTCGGGGTGTGTGGGGGTGGTTTAGAATCTAGAATTTCAATTTCACGAGATGGTGTGGTCACATGACGGTCCAGGTTTTCCAAGCAGGAGAGGGGATCAAAAGAAATGCTAGTGGGTAGCTGCTTTCCAAAGTGATTGGGTTGAGGGGGGGGGTTTTTTGGGCCCTTTCGTTTACCACAAGCTTTAGTTAGGCCTTCCCTGTCTAAGGTCGAAATATGATCATGGTTAGCATTCATAACCAGTAGGGGGGAATTTATATGGAGATGGCCATACTCATGACATCTCCGACATCGAAAGGGGGTGCTTTTAATCTAGTGTTTGTTTCCAGAGTTCATCATGCTAATAAATGTCGATGGAATCTGGGAGTGGTTATGAGATATTCATGTAAACACAAATGTGGGCATAGGAGATATACCTGACTTGCTTTGCTTCTTCTAAGGATTTTACATAATGTCTAAGGGAGTTACCAATGCCAACAAGGGTTTCCTCATCCTAGAATTTCTATGATAATGAGTACATTTTGATCCAAACTAGAGTAATGGAGAAATATTCATTATCAGGTACAAATATTTTAATCCAAAAGCGAAGATAAAATCCACTGGAGTTGAAAAAATATGAGCCACTTTCAAAAACTCGTGTTATATCTTCAATACCAGGAAATATTATGGTGAAAAAAACCTTGGTGCACAATCCCAGTTTGGTTTTCCCTTTGGTTTTCCATTTCAATTGGATCGAATGAGAGAGTGCTTTATTTAAGGGCCAAATGCCCAAGAATATCCCAATGAGGGTGTGATCTCGCATATATATATTTTTTGGTAAGTTGTGCTAATCTATTAATTTGGAAACATATAAGTACATCGTTTACAGGCAAGGTTGGTAAGTTGCGCTTAACCAACCTCTACCTTTGTTACATTGATTCTGGGCTGCCGCAGGGGAGGGGGCTGGCCCAGACAAAACTTGTGAGCGAAAAATACTGTGTGCACAGTAGTGTTGATACATTTAGGAGCATGAGAGGAGGACATGACAGTGTGGCCCTGTGGGCACGCATGACAAAAAACAAAAAAGAATTGAACAACAACACAAACATTACGAGTCCTCATCATCACTGTGGTGGGGAGCTTCCTCGAGGATGGAATAGGCAGGGGCTTGTGCGATGACCGTTTCCTTGGCAGCTTCCACTTCAGCAGCAGTGCGAATGGGGAGATTTGACGGTGTGTAGAGGATGGGAGAGTCCGGATCTACTCCTTTCGAAATCTTCGTCCAGACGCCATCAAAATCCATGATCCAAATGTCTGAGTCTTCATCTACCTACGCAGGGATGTTTGGAGGTGCAGGGATGCTCTGCAGAGAGGGAGCCTTGGAGGTGAAATTGGACCTCCTCGCACCAAATCTTCCTCTTGTCATTGGGCTCCTAGAGGAGTTTGCGCGCTGCTCAGGACCAGAAGGATAGCCAGTAGGGGAATTTGTCGAGGAGCCCTCAAGCCATTCGAGACGATTGTCCTCGTTGCGATGGTAGTGGCCCGGGAGAGCCCCTCATTGACCACCATGGATAATGCATTGGCGCAACCTAGGAGCCATTGTGCACTTGGGAGGGGTGACAGGGGGAGCACAGGGGCCAGAAAAACTACAGAGGCTGGGGGGCAGGTGCGCAGGATGTAATGTACCAGGCAAAGGGGATCTGCGTAGCTTCACTCCAGGACTTGGACTGCGCAGCTAATTGGTTTCAGTGAGCTTCCAACTCAGGGGAGCAAAATGCAGTAGAGAGAAGATGATGGACGGAAGGGGCTGAGAGCAGGAGGATATATAGGAATGCGGATGAGGTATGTCAGAGAGGCTATGAGTGATTTGCGTGTGAGGCTCAAGCTGATGGCCAGACGCAGAGGGGTAAGCGAGGTTGAAATATTGTTTATGCAACATGGTCATTAATGGAGGTAAGGGTGAGGTGATGGTCCGGGTCAGGTGACACCAGGCCTATCCATTATGCGTGATCGATGTTTCTGCGAGGATCGTGCGAGGCGATAACTGTGATTGGATCTGCAGCTGGCGAGGGATTATCTGGAGGATCTCTGCAGTCTGCGTGAGTTGGGCTTTGCTGTCCACCCGTGTCAAGCATGTCACCCGCATCCGCGAGTGATCTCACATATATTAGGTATAATCCACATTGCAATTAGATTGTACTTCAAATTTTGGATCCATTGAAACTTTGGGGAATCAACTACTTGGCATTCATATCCCTAGTGAAGAGTTGGGTGGAAGACCATTTTGATGTCCCCCCTTAGGGTTTTGGCCAAAAACTTGAGAGTTTGAGGCAAAAGGCTATCCAATCCGATTGTAGCCTACTGCAATTCGACTGTTTGAAGGAGTTATGCTCCCTTGCTGACACTAGTCATGGGAAGAGTGGTTAAGGTGCCACACAAGACTTAGTGGTTAAGGTTTCAATAACTTGAATGATAATTGAAATTAACTAGTTTATATTTAATTAATCAAAATTTAAAAAACAATTTCATAGAAAAAATATTTTTTATTGAGTAAATATTATCGTATAATTTATTAATTCATTAAAAGAATTTTGATTAATCTATGATAAACTTTTTAGGTTTATATATATATATATATATATATATATATATATATATATATATATATTTTTTTTTTTTTTTTTTTTTTTTTACCTTTTTTCTTTTTTCTTCTTAAGATTTAAATATATATATATTTTTTCTTTTTTCTTTTTAAGATTTAAATATATAATATATATTTTTTCAAATATTTTTATAACTTATTATTTAATTCACAATTAAAACATCTATCATTTTCTATTATCCATTAATATAAACTAACTCATCATTATTATTTAAAAAAAAAACTATATTATTAGAAATAACTCATTTCCTTTTATATAAAAAATAAACTCTTATGGAATAAAAAATAATTTTAAATTCCAAAATGATTACATTCTAAAACACATTGAGAAAAAGTAGATGCCACTTTTGGTTATCACTCCCACTATTCCAATAGACGTATGTTTTTTATAAAAATATTTAACATTAATCCTATATATTATTATTATTAATCCTATATATGAAACCAAACACTACTGACACTTAGACTTTGATTCCTTATAGAGAAAGAGCCTATTATTTTAATTTTATATTAAAGAAAATTAAATTTAAATTTTCTTTTAATTTAATAATAATGATAATATAAATAAATAAATATTTATTATTTATTTTAATTTACACTTTCTTATTATATATATTTTTACATATTTTAAATTTAAAAAACCAAAATTTTAACTATTAATTTGAAAATAGTTGATAAATAAATAAAATCATTTCTTCTGCATTTTTTTTTTTTTTTACAAGAACGGGTATGAGTTTCTATTAAAGGGTGGCGAAAGCCTTCATCGGTTACAAATTGTCGGGACTAGCCCTTAGTCTTTCAGCTATGGTCTGATCGTAGACCCCAAAATTTGGAAATCCACAGATTTTACATTGGGCTAGAAAGTCTGTCTTTGTTATTTTTCCTAACTTATAAAGACACACAAACTGTTGTAAGATGATGCGGAAAAACATTTCAGCGTTATGGGATAGAGTCCCACTCCTCCTTTTCGTCTACCAGGAGGGAACCTTCTGAGAGGGACACCGCCCTGTTGGCTTCCAAATCTGCTTCTTTATTATTTGCTCTCAGTACATAGAGGAAACTTGCTATTCTGAAAGATTTCGAAATGTTTCTTATTCTTAAGATTACTCTAACCAATCTAAGATCTGCTGGATTGGTATCCTCCACTAAAACTTTAATGATGGACTGAGAATCACCTATTACACTTATATCTGAGATACCTGTTGTCTTTGCTTGCTTAAGACCCTGCAGGAGTGCCAAGGCTTCTGCTTGGATGCTGGTGGAGTGCCCAAGACCCCAGGCATATTTTCTCACTGTTATGCCCTCCTTATTTTTAATAATTCCTCCTGCCCCAGCCCAACCGGGATTGCCTTTTGCAGCCCCATCAAAGAATAAACATGATCTGTCTTGTCTGAGTAGCAAGTCTGACAGCTCTTGCTCATTTCCTCTGAATTGCCACTCTTTCATACTCTTGGTCTGCCTTAATTCGCCAGTGAACTGAAGGCCCAACGAGTCTCCCCAACCTAAATCATTTGGATTTAAGTTGACTTCCGATAGCTGTTCACCCAAAGTTTCTTTCCAGAGGCTTTTGATTTTGCTGATGATGAGCTGAGGATTCAGTTTTTCATCCCTAAAAATTCTTCTGTTCCGCTCAAGCCAGATTTGCCAGCATATGAATTTTGGTAAGGAGAACCAAGCTGCTTTAAATCTTTCATTTTTTGGAAGGGTTCCTGTATAGCAAGTGTGCCACTTGGAAAATAAGTCAGTAATGTTCACAGGGAGAGTGAACTCGGTCTTCCAGTAATTCATAAGAGTCTGCCAGATTCTTCTTGAAAATTTACAATCTAACATAATGTGCTGGGCACTCTCTTCGTTTTCGCAACAGAGGTGGCATCTTGATGGACCTTGGAAACCTTTTTTTTTCAACTTGTCATCTGTTAGTATTCCTCTGTGGCAAAGCAGCCAACAGAATATGTCAACCTTTGGCAATGATTTATATTTCCACAGAGTTTTCCAAACAGCAGGGTCTGGGGCAACATAAGGACGTTCTTGGAGGCGGATGTACCCCTGCGCAACTGTATATTCTCCTGTGGTTGGCCCCCAACCCCTGACATCTCTCTTACCTGTGCGTAATGGCGCCTTACCATTTAAGAGCTCGAGCAGCAGTTGTTTGGCATGCGCAAGTTCTGGTGGCGTTGGAGGCAGGCACCATTGCTGCCAAACACCATCGGACCACTGTGAAATATCCCACAGCGTGGTGAACCCTGCGCTGTCCAGCCAATTTCTCAAGGGAAGCAGAGTTCTGTTCAACGCTAGAGGGGGCTGCTGCATTATACTGTCGTCCCAAATCTGAATGCATTTCCCATTGCCCGGAATCCAGAACGCCCCGTCGTTAATGAGGTTGATTGCTTTATGACTGCGTTTGACCCAAGGTGATCCTGTCGTGGGATGAAAGCTGTCCAACGCTCTTTTTCTGCTCCCTGTGAGGTATTTCCTCCAAATTGCGCGTTGAGCCCAGCCAGGATGAGGTGCTATGACGCGCCAGAGTAGCTTGGCCCCCATTGCGATGTTTTGAAAGCCAAAGTCTTTGAAATTAAGACCTCCTTCCGGCAGAGGCTTACACAGTTTCTCCCAACTGACCAGAGGAATTTTTCTGTTGTTGAGTTTGCCTCCTGTCCAAAAAAATTTTCTGATGAAGCCTTCCAATTTTTTAATGATGCCTACAGGTGCTAGAAGCACAGAAAATTGGAATATGGGAAGGCTGTTGAGGACTGAATTGATTAGTATGAGTTTGCCTGCTAGGTTCAACCAAGAAAAGCCCCAGGCCTGGAATTTTGCTTTGAATTTTTCCAAAAGGGGAGCCCAATCTCTACTATAAGCCAGCTTGCGAAAGATGGGCAGTCCAAGGTAAATGAAGGAGGACCAGTTTGTGGTAGCAGTGAACCCCAGAATTCTGGAGATGGCAGACAGAGTGAGAGCAGAAGTATTCCAGCAGAATGCTTTACATTTCCCTTTATTCAAACTGCTTCCTGATGCTTCACTGAAATCATCTAAGACCTCTTTAAACCTTGAGGCTGATCTAGCTGAGGCAGCTCCCAACAGAAGAGTGTCGTCTGCAAAAAGAGTGTGATTTACATTTTTCACCCCTCTGGCTATATTAAGCCCCATAATCTCCTGTTCTACCAGTTTCTGATCAAGGAAGAAACTTAGGGCGGAGACTTGAAGAACGAATAGCAGCGGAGAGAGGGGGCAGCCTTGCCTGAGCCCTCTTGAGGCTTTGAAAAATCCAGCTGCTCTTCCATTTACCAAGGGGGCTATCCATGGGTCAGCAATGCTTGCTCGGATCCAATTCACAAACCCCAACCCAAAGCCAAACTTTTTCAGAACTTCCCAAAGGAAACTTTGCCTGACACGATCGAAGGCATTTGCCAGGTCTAGTTTAATCACCATACCCTTCTCTTTGCGAAGTTGACTTGAATGGATCGCCTCTTGTACCAGGATGTAATTGTCAATAATCTGTCTCCCCTGAACAAATCCACCTTGATTCTCAGGTATGATTGCTGGAAGGATGCCTTTTAGCCTATTTGCAATTACCTTTGTGATTAATTTGTATCCAATGTTGCAAAGAGAGATTGGGCGGAACCGGTTGAAATCCTTTGCCCCCTTTTCCTTGGGGATAAGAGCGAGAAAGGCAGAATTGGTGCTGCCCCCTATTTTTTGACAATTTTGTGATTTCTGAATCATCTTGCAGAGATCTTTCTCCACGATCTGCCAGCATGTTTGAATGAATCTGGCTGTGAAGCCATCCGGGCCTGGGGCTTTGTCGGGCTCCATACTATCGAGAGCATCTTTTATTTCTTGGATGGAAATCTTCTCTTCGAGCTGCTTGTTAATAAGAGGGGAGATCCTTGTAGGTATCACCTCCAGGAATTTGGAATTTGGATCAGTCTCACCCTCTTCTTTATACAAGTTTTCAAAGTGATTGTAGGCTGATTTCTTTATACTCTCAAAGTCTTTGTGGATCACGTTGCCCTCTTTGATTTCTGCTATGGAGTTAAAGCTTTTTCTTGCTTGGGCTTGTTTATGAAAAAAGGCAGAATTTCTATCTCCCGCTTTAAGCCATAGGCTCCTAGATTTTTGTCTCCAATGCTCTTCCTCTGCAAGGCAGGCTTTGTGGAAGGTTTGTTGAAGCTCCACTTCCTTGTTTATAACCTCAGTAGTGATTTCTAAATCTTCACAATGGGCTTGATGCTGTGTAAGGTTATCTTGGGCCTGCTTTCTTTCTTTTGCAGGAGTGGGTAGGCCTTTGGCCCATGATTTGAGGGCAGCTTTCAATCTTCTTAGTTTTTCCTCCCATATGAAGAAGGGAGAACCCTTCACTGACATTTTCCAGCTGTCCTGGACCACATTCAAGAACTCAGGCTCCTTAACCCAAAGAGCATTGAACCTGAATGGGATGGGACCGAGATCCTTGTGGCCTGACATCTCTAGCAAAATGGGCTTATGATCTGATACACTGCAAGGAAGGATGTGCAATCTGGATTCTAAACCTAGCAAAAGAAAGGAACTCTGCACTAAACATCTATCTAGTCTAGCAGCAATATGACTAGGACCTATTCTCTTATTGGTCCAGGTGTACTTACCGTTATCTGGAGGGGTATCAAGCAGATCCCAGTCCTGCATGAGGTCTTCCACCCACTCCCTTGCTGGGTCCCTTACGATTGTGCCTCCTCGCTTTTCATCAGAGCGTAGAGTGAGATTTAGGTCCCCTGCAATAATAATGTTTTCTAGATTCTCGGTCTCTGCCAGCTGTCTTATGGAGTCCCAGCACTCCTTTTTCTCCCCTATGTTGTTAGGAGCATAAACATTGAACAGACAGATAGTCTCCCTTGTTTCTGCTGAGTGTAATTTCAGGAATAGCCAATGGCTATTTTGTGCCTCCAGGACCAGGCTGAACTTGAGGGGGTTCCAGAGAGAGCCCAGTCCCCCAGAGGCTCCCCTTGAAGATACTGCTAGTCCACTACTTCCTTTCCAGATCTTTTTGCTGATTTGGAGAAATTCAGTTTCCTCCATTTTGGTCTCCTGGATCAGAAGAATGTCCGGGGTTTCCCTTCTAATCAGACTTCTTACTGCTTCTTCTTTTACTGTACTCCCCATTCCTCTGCAATTCCAGGAGATGGTCTTCATCATTTGATTCTTTGATGTGGGGCTCCCCTGGAGCCATGAGCTTGATTTTTAGCTGCCCTCGGATTCTTGCTAAGGAGTTTTTCTAGCGTAGGCTGACTACCTTGAAGCTTGTCTTTGTAGGTTTCCTGATCTCTCTTTTCTCTTGCAGATTTTCGGCCCCTTGCAGATCTTCTAACCGACGTCTGCGTATCTCCGATTTCTCCATCTTCCTCGGACTCCTCTGAGTCCTGTTCCTCCTCGGAGGCTTCTGTTTGCTTTTCCTTGTCCCTTGCCATGTTACTCTCTTCAGGACTTATTCCTGCTGAGTTCGATTTCTCTGCTGGCTTGACAGTCATTTCCTCTTCCCTGGGAGTTTCTTCCGCTGAGCTTAGGATCTCGAACCTATTTTCTTGACTTCTTGACGAGGATACATTTTGAGCAGCGGCAGTAAGAGCTCCTTGTGCCCCGGATTTCTTATGATTTATCTTTGATCTCTTAACTTGGTTCCATCCTTCGTCCTTCCCTTTTTCTGTTTCGCTTTTGTTCGGGCATCCTCTGGCGAAGTGGCCGTATATGTGGCATTTACGGCATTTGAAAGGAAGCTGCTCGTAATCCAGCACTTGAACATGCGTCCAGCTGCCGACCTTTAATTTGATGGCCTCGGGAAGACCTACCTCTAAATCTACTTCGACACAGATCCGGGCGCAATCATATTGGTCATTGTTGTTGGCTCTGTCGATGAACTTGCCCAATGTGTTGCCAATATGTTTAAGGGAGTCCCAGTTCCAGCAGTGGACCGGAAGGTTGGGGAGCCGAACCCAAACAGGGACAGCCGATGGCACATCCACAGCGGGATCAAAATCTGGGGTCCATTTATTGAGATAGAGACCTTGTGGTCCCATGAAATAGGGCCCATTCCTGAAGATCAGGTCTTTATCCTCCTTGGTGTTGAATTCGAACAGGAAGTAGCCTCTTCCAAGAAAGTACGAGGTAACTTTATTCTTGATCAGCGGAATCCAATTCTTTACCACCCAGTTTTCCGTTGATTTAGGTGAGGGCCAGAGGCCCGTGAATTGACCCACCAGGGCGCGATCTGAAAGAGACAAGGCGACCTGGATCGGTCCCTCAGGAGGTAGGGTTACCTCCGGGACATCTTCGATCTTCTTCACGAACTTGGAG
Organism: Pinus albicaulis; assembly: GCA_034641835.2. Classification (NCBI taxonomy): domain Eukaryota; kingdom Viridiplantae; phylum Streptophyta; class Pinopsida; order Pinales; family Pinaceae; genus Pinus; species Pinus albicaulis. Next base: position 1,452,237,865 of record CM076578.1, read on the forward strand.
ACATCTGATTTCTTCTTCTTGGGTAGCGAGGCGATCAGGCTTGAAAAGGCAGCGGAGGCATCCGGAGGCGGAGACTGAGAGGGACCTAGAGGCGATCCTTGAGTCTCCATGGTCAGCAGAAGGATTCAATGGCACACCCGACCTGCTCCAGACATCGCCAAAATCGATCAGGAGATTGGATCTGAGATGCAGCTCAAGGTCTGGGCAGCAGAAGGACGCAGATCTGTATTGTCCAATCCAAATCTGAGAGGGGATCCAATCAGATCCGTTCAAGATCGGGGTCCCCAAAGGCCGAGAGGGCCAAGACAGCAGTAAGGGGGCTGTGGGCAGCGCCCAAGCAAGGCCTGCGCAGGCCTGCTCCACGATCTCACGCACAGAGCATCGGGCTCTCCAGCAGCGCGCTCTACATTTCTTCTGCATTATGATGCATCTTTATTATTATTATTTTTAATAATTGATTGATTTTTTCATTATTGCTTTGAGAATTAACCATATTAATTAGTTCTAAAATCACCAAATTTTCAATATGATTAATCATAAAAACATTATTACTTACAATATAGATCACAAAAAGTCTACAATCTAACATGATTTCAAATATTTAATACACATTTATATATTATTACCATATTTAATACTTTTTATATATTTTTTTGAAATATATATATTCTTATTTTTGTTGAGATACTTATATTAATGTTTTTCCTTTTATTAATTTAGAATTTCAATTTTATACATGATATTATAGAATTTCAAATTTGTATTTTTATTATTGGTAATGAATGTTTTTATTAATGTTATAATATAAATTTAAATATTTTATAATTTTTAAGAAATAAAAATAATAATCTAAAAAATTAGATATAATTGTATTAAGAAAAAAAATATAATGATGATGAATGTTCACCAAAATTAATATGGTTTATTGAACATTAAGAAAGAGATTAGTTGAGAACCTAGTCCTTCAATTAGTCGAGATGAGATCTCGTTGCTAAAGCACTTCTCTATTGAGAGGTCACATCATCAATTCTCCTTGAGGCTCCTCCAGATTAAACTCTCATTAGTTTGGTCGGCTACATGTGACCCTTTCTGGTAAATGTGTCCAAATTTCTCAAAGAAAAAGAAGAAGAAAAAAAAAGTTAAAATTCTTTAATAAAAAAACAATTTAAATAATAATTAGATTAAAATATTATTTTTTATATTATATTATTAGAAGATATATTTATATTAATTTTCAAAATTATTAAATATTAAAGAAAAACAAAAGAAAATAAAACACAAACTTATTTATAATTGAAAAATCAAAATCTATATATAATTTATTTATTTAAATTAAACATATTATTTTTATTTCAATTTTATACCTATTTTATAAAAATGGAATTGAATTGAATGTTTTTAACCATAAATATTTTTATAATTTTTAAGAAATAAAAAATAATAATTTATAAAATTGGATATAGTTGTATTGAAAAAATTATTTTTATATTATAATAATGTACCTATTAAACTAAATATTAATTAAATCAAATAAAATATTTATTTCTATGTATATTTATATTATATTATTACATATTTAGTTAAATTAAATATTAATTAAATCAAATAAAATATTTATTTCTTTTATATTTATTATATTATTACATATTTAGAAAATAAAGGGAAATGAAGCACAAACTCTCTCATATACAATATAAAATGTTAGAAATCTCATTTTTGTAGATGGGCTAAATACATAATTACTTGAATGCATATTTATATTCATTTTGATAGTGATAGACGACATGCGAGCAAGGGTTGTCATCACCCTCTGCAATGTTCCCATTTCCGACACCGTTGATGTCCTGCGAGGCCTCTGTTGGAGATTTAGGGACATCTTGTTTTGCCTTGCATACAAACACATTTAAAGCATGCCTGAATCATCTAACCTGGAAATTCTTAGACCATCAAAGCACTAAAAGGAGGAAAAGGAGACGGTTTTCTCAACTGTCACAACTGACCATGATCCCAACATCTTAGATGATGCCCACGAAGAGATGGTAAGTGAAATGGTTGATGGTGTTGTGAAAACCCTTAAAACCACTACCACTCCACAACACATCATTCGAGTCAATGACATCTTTCCTCGAACCCAGAGTGAGCCATCGCAAAGTGCTCACAGTCTTGGGAGGTCATTACAGTCCTGGTGTGGGACTGTTGGAGAATTTTAGGATAGAAATTTCCAGTCAGGATTAGCGCCCAAGCCAGTTTTATGGCTTTGGTTCCAATGATCCATCCATTGGATGGTACTAGGGATTTCGGGGTCTAGAAATTCTCAATCTTTGTTAAAACCCTAGTTGGAAAATATATGTGCCTTAGGGTCTGTGAAGGGGAGGCCATATATTCACTTGAGGACATAATTTCTAAGTTGTCAGGAATTACAGAGGGGAGTACGAGGATCAGCTATGAGGGAAGAAATTAAATCTGGAAAATGCTCTGAGGGATTATGGCATAAAGAAGGATGTCTTTGTTTCTCTCATCTCCAATCTGTGAGGAGGTGCCAAAGGTAACAAGCCATCCCCTACCCAAAAACCCCTCTCATTCGAATAAGCTCTCATTTTAGGCTCTAGCTCCCAACCCTCGAAGGCTCTTGTAGGTTAACCCTTTGTGGTTGAACATTCATTGGAAGCTCCAACGCTCCAGATGAATCCATTCTTCATTACAGTAAAGATTCATTATTTTATTGAGTGTGTGTTACATTTTTTGTTTCAATGGATTTTGGCCCTCAGCCTCCGCCCTCAAGGATTGGGTTTATAAGAATTGGATGCAGAACTTAGATTTGAGTTTTTGTTGAAAAGGTTATTTTATAGCCTTATTCAAGGATCTTGAATTCCAAAAGCGGTTTTTTGAACAGGGTCCCTAGTTTTGGGGTCAAGCGACACTTTCAATTCAACCATGGTTTCCATAGTTCAACATGCTCTTTATGAAGACTCTGGCCACTCCAATTTGGGTAAGACTTCCAAACTTACCCCTCAAGTGGCTTAGGTCATATTTCCTTGAAAGTGTTGGAAATGCTATTGGACACTTCCTCAATCTAGATAGTGAGAGACTAGCTAGTGGTTTCATCTCTTTTGTCCGCATCTGTGTTGAATTAGTTTTAAGTGCAGGACTCTAAGATAAAATCATTTTAAAATGGGAAGACAGGGAACTTCATCAGCCTATAGACTATGAAAACACAACTTTTAGATGCAGATATTGTCAGCAGCTCGAGCATCTTCAAAGTGTCTGCCCTAAAGGGGTGTCAGGATCCCCAAAGTTGCGAAAACCACACAGTGGATGGCGTGATCAGAAGTAAACGTCAAACATCAAGAACGAAATAGGTATTAAGAAGGACAATACTTAGCAGGAAAATTAATTTCCTAGTTATGCAGCCTCAAAAGATCCGATGCAACCCAGGGTCGATATGCCTACGCCCTTAATGGAAAAGAATCCTCCGGCTATGCAGAAAGAAAGTTCATTTGCATTAATCGTGGCTACAACTACTGGGCAGAAACAACATCATGAATCTGATCCTTCAGATAGTGATAGAGATGTCCCGCCCTCTGAGGAGGCGGTATTGATGGAGCTTTCTCTGAAAATCGAGGATATGCCAGTATCCTCAGTTGAAACTGAAAAACATGTAGGGTGGATAGATGCCTGAAGGAGAAAGGGGAAAAAAGAAAAACTTCGAAACACCTTTGGTGTTTGATCTTCTCGCATAGGTTCACAAAGAGAAAATGTGATTCGTTATGTCATGCATAGTTGGAGGCATGAACTCCAAGGTCGTTACTTTCAGTCAATTGTTAACTATATGTATCCAATGCAATACCTCGTGTTCCAAAGAAGAGGTGATTTTATTCTTTTTTAAATATTAATAGAAATCAATAGTCGAGTATTAAAAAAAAAGTATATTTATATTAAATTATTAAATATTTAGATAACAAAGGGAAATGAAACATGAATTCATATATATACATACATACATATATATATATATATATAAGAAAGACACTTTCACTCCTACAAGATATCTTTAGGTCTTAAGCCGTTAACTTATTTCCTTACATTCAAAGAAAATAAGCTTCTAAACCCACAATTAAAAAAAACAAAACAAAACAACAAATTTATTCAACATCAAATAACACATATATATAATGCTTACTCGATATTAAATTAACATCATAAAAGAACTTCCTTCAACTTTATTTAACCTCGAATAATTTACACACAATTTTTTAATTCTCTTTACACTAAATAAATATTAAATTAACATTAACAAAGAAAACAAAACATGGCCCAATCTAAAAAGACTTCTAAGGAGGTATTTATTCTCGTATTTTTACCCGTAACTCGTGTTGGTATTCATGCTCTTTTAAGCAAATGTCATTTGTAGAAGGTAGAAGGTCATAGGAGTGGAGTATTGTAATAAGATACTTCACTGGCCAACTTGGGCAACTAAAGTGGGTCCTTAGATTTATCAATATACATGGAACAATATAAGAGTTCTTTGAAAATGGGGATTATTACATATAAGAAGAAAGGGATCACCCTGGTCAAAACATTTTTATATTTTTTAAGTTAAAGGTGTAAAGTGTTAAAGTGGAATATTTTATTAGGTTAATGATATGTTAATGCAAAGTTAAGATTCATGTATACATATATAATTATTAATATTTAATATTTAATGTGATGTGGTTCTTTGCTATGTAAGAAAATGTGGTAAGGCATTTTTCTTTAGTTACTAATTACTTCCCTTGTCTCATTAAAATACCTATTACTAATACTTCTGTTAAAAGTATCTTGAAATTCTAAGAAGCCATCAAAACTTTCTTGTCTTGAACTTCTAAAAAGCCATCAAAACTTTCTTGTGATAGAGACACCTCTCATTAGATCATCTTTTATTGATTATTATATATGATATATTTTACTCTTTGAATGTGATTCACCGGAAAATATTAGTTCTCGACTTTATGGATTGGATTTTTAGGAAGGGAATAATCACAATAAAGGATTTTTTCAACAATCATAAGAGAGGTTGGATCCCATAGCGAGTGTAAGTTGCATAATTTGATAAAATAATCTTACACATAGTTAGGATAAAAGTGTTCAAGATATACTTTTAGATAGCCCATGGAACCATAATTAGGACCCACAAAAACTTCCCTGGTTGGGTCATTCATCGTGTGTGGTCTATGTAGTGATTAATTGATTTGCTTAACCAAGACTTCAAAATCCAAGTTGTCTCCATTATGGGAACACTAAAACCTTGAAATACATTTTTTGGTTTTGCTCCTTAGCCAAGTTTGCATGGTCTTGGCTATCATAGCGATTGTGTCACCAACAACGTTAGAGCTTTATAACTTTTGGATACTTATTATTAGATTTATAATTCAAAACATAATGAAGCTCTCTTTAAAAGAAAACAATTTCTTAATCTTTTGTATGGTACGAAGATTTTATAGTTTGTGCAAGCTTATTTTCATTGAGAATAATGTAATAAAAATTAACTTTTTTGATTTTTTACATGGTACAAAATTTTAAAAATTTCAAGCTTCTTTTCAGAGTATGATGTAAGTGTAGAAAATTTACATGAAATGCAAGTGTAGGAAATTCAAATGGGGCTACACGTCTACACTAAGAATTAGAATTGGAGTTCTAGGGTGCATTTCCTTATAATAGAGTAGAAAACTATCTAACTATCTAGCATTTTACTTGCCTAGCGAGTATGATTGCAACTTCACAAAAAGTAATGTTAACCAATTCCTTGTAACATGAGTAGAAAACTATTTAACTATCTAACATTTCAGTGGCTTAGTGAGTATGATTGCAACTTGGCAAGGGTAAGGTTAGCCAACTAGTAAATAATCAATGAAACTCTTAACAATGAAAATCTTAGTTAATAGATGATTGTTAAAATTTGAGAATTAATTACATGTTATTATTTAATTAAGATGATGTTTAAATGAATATTAAATTAATTTTAATATTTTTTTAATATTATAATTATACTTAAATTTAATATTTATTTATTTTAATGATATTATATTTTTAATTATGTGGATAGGTGTGTCTATTTTGGAATAGGGTTTCTCAAATTTTAATTTAATTATCCATAATTATTAAGTGGATGGTAGAGATTTAAATTCCACTAAATATTCTAGAATATCTTAGTAGAAGTCATAAATCAAAGGTTGAGATTTGTCTCAAAAGTAGTTATGCCCTTTTTACATTTCTAGTTAAATTGATTAATTAAAAAAAATGTCATACGAATATGTGCCATATGAACATAAGTTATGTTTTTTTGGGCATGTGGTATTCCTAAGCCATGATATTTACCTATGGTATCATAACAAGTCTTATTTATAGATAAATAATCTCCATGGTAAAGTGAGGTGAATCTCTATGGTTAAGAATCTTGTTACAATATATATATATATATATATGTAATATGTTTAACTCATGTAAAAATAATTATCGCAACCCTCCACAACCTCTACAATGGAGATGTTGTGCCGTAAAGTTACATTTAAAAATAATAATAAAATCTTATATTAATAATTTAAAAAATACTAATAAAAAAATTAACTTTCAATGTTCGTTATAAATAAAACAATTCAATTTCCATCCTAATTTCACATCAACTTTATCAAAAGAGATAGAGAGGTAAAGTAATTGAAAGTTAAAAATTTCTAATTTCATCTATAATTGTGTCTTACTTTAAGTATTAGATAGTTGACATGTAGCATTTAAAAATAATACTAATATTGAGAAATAAAGGAATTGAAAGTAAAAAAAATTCTAATTTTTGGTATGAGGAAAATGTGTAATTCCTTCTTTACTCAATATGAAGTTAACAAGTGACATCTAAAATTAATATTGATATGGGTAATTCTTTTTATGTTTAATTGCCATGTGGTATTTAATAATGTCAGGTATAAATAAAATATTTCAAAACCCATATTAATAAACATAATTGCACTAAGACACATTCTATAGCCTAATATGAGGGAGGTATGTGATTTTGTTTGTGCTCAACAAGGAGTTGACTAGTGTCCCTTTTAAAATTAAAATAAAATATTCTCTAAATAGAAAAAAATATCTATTACAATAAAAAACAAAAATGAACATGCATAGTTAGTTTTAATTAAAAACATTATAAAACATCAATAATCTCAACCTTATTATGTTCACTCAATTTGTTGTTGATATTACAATCCAATATTTAAAAAATATTTCACTCACTCTGAATCATAAATAAAATATTTTGATGTCTACATGATGGAATATATTTTCATATCAATTTTAGAAAGAGATAAAGTAATTATAAGTTAATGAGAGTAAGATATTTAAACCTTATACTTTTCAAAAATATTTCAACACAAGATTTAAATTTAAATTTAAACTTTTTGAATCTCTATGTTAACTAATTTATGTGGATATCAACTTGATATATATATATATATATATATATATATATATATATATATATATATATAAACTTTAAAAGAAAATATTTCAATCTTGTATATAGTAAAATATTCAATATTCAATGAAAAAAAAATGAAAGTTAAAGAATAAAATAATAAATATCAATTACTTTCTAATAAGAATGGAACTATATAATTCATTTAATTTTCAATATAAAATTAATATATGTAATATGGGTCATCAATAAAATATTTTAATGAGCATGATTAAGTAATATAAATATATACTTAAAAACATATTAATAACAAAAAAACCATTTTTACGTGGACAATGCAATATATATATATATATATTGAAAAAAATAAATTTTTATGGTTAAAATGTTCGAAGTAGTCTCACTATTTTATATTTTTTTGGGTCAATTATCTCTTAAATCCAAGAAAGATTTTTTGGACTTACAAGTTTAAGTTATGTAGTCTATATAACATTTAAAAATACAACACATATATAGAGATTTTATTTTTATTTTTTCAAATTTTGCACTCTAAAAGAGGTCTGCACCTAAATAAATTTGATCCTAGCATTACTTAAGATGGATCTATATTGGTTTTATATCAATTTTATGTATAGAGAGATAAGTAATTGAAATAAAAAATTTCTTATATTTTCATTTTTCTTTTTGAGTGAGTTGTGTAATTTATTCAATTCTTAATATGGAGTTTTATATTTTCGCTCTAGTTTGTAATTTATTTCATTCTTAATATATATATATATATATAGAGAGAGAGAGAGAGAGAAAGGTGCTTTCTAATTCTGGGTATAGGGCGAATTGTAATTCCTTCAATGCTTGATTTTAAATTGACATGCAAAAGAAAATGAAAATAAAAAAATTTCAATTGGTTAATATTAAATTGACATGTAAAAACAAATGAATATATATATATATATATGTGTTAAAACCTTTTGTTGATGAGGGGTGGCATGAGGGGGAGGGATTCTCTTGAGCTTCCAGGGAAACCAAGTAGTTAAGTATTCATGGGGGCTATGCCAAAGGATGAACAACCTCACAGAAATGTATGGACTCTTTCTCGACCTCCAGTTGGCTAAAGATCGTAATGTCTCCAAGATAATGACCATAGGTGATTTCCTTATTACTATTCAACACCTCCAAAAGGGTTCTATACCTAAGAACAACCATCTCAACCTCCTTCTAAGTAGAATTATTAGTCTTCTCGATTCCCTTTCTCAATAGGCCTATTACCATGTATCTTAAAAAATCAGAAAAAAGAGGTGTATGCGAAGGCTAATTAAGCTTGTCTCCTTGAAACAGGACAAATTGTTATCAATGACTTGTTTGGATGGAACGTTATACCACGAAGTTCTATGTCCATCAAATCCTCCTTTCTCACATTTTGAAGGTGATTGAATATGTGCACTAAGGGAAATATTTTATGAGGGTCTCTAAGGAATCCCTCGTTAAGTCGGTTGTCCCCTCATATATTAGTAGACTATCGTATTTAGATTGGCGTCATGGCCCTGTCACCATGGATGTGTTAGATGGTGGTGTGTGTGCAGGTCATGCACCCATTCATTTCTTGCATGTGGCATCATCTAAAGCTGGAGATGGATGTGTTAGATGGTGGTGTGTGTGCAGGTCATGCACCCATTCATTTCTTGCATGGGAGATTTATTGTGTTTTATGGCTGATTCAATTACTGGGGCATGGGAATTTACATGCCCTAAGTTTTTAATCATGGAAGGATCTCAAAAGATGATGAGGCATGTTACTGGCTTCTGGTATCTATTAGAAAGGTGAGGTTGTTTCTTTGGTGGTTGGGGGATCCACAATGTTCATGCAATTTTGAGAGGAGAAGTGAATTTTGTAAGTCGTTTTCTCATCCTGCTCTATGTCGAGAATGATTTATACTCTTTAACTATGAGAATCCCGTTTGATTTAGACTCAAACTTCCTCACTCGCTTAGTAAGTCATGGGGAATGTTTCTATTATGGATTGTTAGTGGTTTTTTAGAAATCTCATACGATCAATTATGAGGTTCTTCAAGCAGTTTCAATAGTTTATTCAGCTGAATTAGAGACTCCTCTGCTACCATGTGGGATTGAAACCTCTCTTTTTTTGGTTAGAGTAGTATTGACTATGGAGAAGTTGACGCGCGACAAGATTTAGGTAATCTTGAGCTTGCGGAATTCCAAGAGGTTCCCTTTCTCCATATTAAATTTTCATTTCCTCTCTGCATATTGTTCAATCCTACTCTGGTCATATTGTTGGGTTGTTATTCGCTTCGTGTCTTTCTTGGAGCAATCCCTGTACCCCGGATATTTTAGCTCTTCCTCTGCGTTTGATGTTTCTATAAGGATAGCCTCCCTTCCTCCATTCTTCCTTGTTGTGGGCCCTCTCTTCCTATCGGTTAGTCCTCTAGGACCATTATCCCTACCCCATTGCAGTTATGTGCCTCTTAATTGTAGTCCTTTCTCCCACTTCCCGAACCTCATGGAGAACTATGGCTTTATTCTAGCTGCCACAGGAGGAACCAATGCTTGCAATCCTATCCTCACCCCCCTGTCGACTGGAAAGTTGAAGGTGGTGACCTTTGATGGCAACTTCATCAACAATAGAAAACTATCCTTTTTTTGCTTGAAGAAATGCAACATCTCAAAGCTAAATTGAACCAACAAGAAGATGAGATTGAGGCCATTCATCGACAACTTGTTGAATTGTAATCCCAGAGAAATGTAGATGATCAACACAACAAAACAAGCAACAGTTTCAGTTGTCCATCAGATACGATGTCAATTGACCCTCCTTGATTTATGATAGCCTCTTGTACAGTTGTTTTTCTGTTGGGACAATTTTGTCGAGCTTATAGTTGCAAAATGGTTATTAAGATGTATGTAACTAGTAGTTTCTTAGATGAAATTAAGACAATTTTGTCAAGCTTATATTTGTAAAATGGTTACTAAGATGTATGGAACTAGTAGTTTCTTAGGTGAAATTTTTTGGTCTCCTTTGTTGTTCTCTCTTGAAGAACCTATATCTTGGCACAAAATGTAATCTTTTCCCAAGTATTTTGTTAATGTGTTGTTGAAGATGAAAGATGTGTAAGTCCTTCCGTGCTTAGCATGGAGTTGACACATGCGCACACACAGATATAGGGCTCAGGTTCGCACAAACACATACACACACATTTAACATGCACACATACACACAAATATAAGGTTCGAACAAACATACACACATAGATATAAAGATAACCAACAAAGATCCATGTTAAATCTAGATGTATCAAGTGTCCACATGGATTAAGTCTCTCAAGTTGCAAATAGTTTTTCGAATTTTACACTCTAAAAGATATTTATACCTCTAAAGATTTGATTTCTCTCAACTGTGATAAGTCCTAAATTAACATAATTATATGCTAATAATAAATAATAAATAATAATAATACTAATTTAAAATAAAATAATTAATTTTCAGATTTTCTTAAATCTGAGAAAAATGAGATATAATATAAATTAAATGTTTTAATCTCTTTCTATATTTAACAATCTTTTATCACTTAATTATAATCAATTATCTTTATTTTCTTGAAACAGGTGGATGTTCAATACACTGATAACACTAAACATCATAACATGCTGGCGAAAATTCCATATTACAGGGATTCTGTGTGCTCAAACTTTGTTAATTTCATGATACATGGATTCTGCGTGCTGAAACTTTGTAAATGACTTTTTTTTTGCTTACCCAATTGTGACCTCGAAAATCATATATCACGGTGGATAGCGTTACTCTTACATACACACTCTGCACAGAATTGACAACGGAATTAACTATTCGCTAGCGGCGCAAAGGACATCACTAAAACATAAAAAAAATCCCAGAAAACAATGGCAGAATTATTGGGCAAAATGATTACAATCTACCTGAAGCGGGTCATCATCAAAATACGTTCGGTCGGATATTCGTTAAAGTACGTTAACGTCAAGCCTAATTCCTCGAATTCCCGTCAAAGAGCTGAAATTCTGAGTGTAGCGAGCTGGTCTTTATCCATTGCAAAGGGAGCTAGACCAAACCAAAGTAAGCTGAAGACAGTGAAGGCGTAAGCATGGAGAGAATCGGCTCATTGATCAGTTCTGTTTTCGGTAGCGGGGAAGCTCAGAATCCTGCAAAAGTCAAAGCAATCTACATATATCCTATCAAGGCTTGCCGAGGCATTTCTGTGCCTCAGGTTTGCGTTTGCCCCACTGGTAATCTTCCCAGCTTTAACTTTGCATCGTTCATGAGAATTTTTGAAATATTCACCTGAATTGTCAAATATGTAATGCATACAGATAGCTGCCAATCCTTCATGGCTTAAACCTTGCTTTAGCTGCGAATACTTTATAGTTTAGACAAAAATCCTGCATGAATTGAATGGTTCGGTGGAGATAACGAGTCATTTTATTTAATGCTGGTCAAATTTAGACATTTTTTGAAAGCTCTTTCTCTGTTTCAAGAATGAAATGAATTAAAGAAAAATATTATTTCATCGAGATGTAAGTACTCAGGCCCACAGAGAACTAATATCTGATATTATTATTTTACGGTGTCAGGTTGTTGTAGAATTAGTTCAATATATTTTTAACGGAAATAAATATTTTATCTATTCAGAATTTACAGGTACAAGAAGCATTTGACCAGACCCGGACTTGAAACATACCTGCTCGACTGATTTACATTGTTCCTTTAAGCCGTCGTCTATATGTTATACATTTTGGAAGTTTTTATGATTTTTTTGAGTTAAATTTGTCCAGAATCAGAAGGATTGGTTGGAATCAGTTGTAAATTTTCCACAATCCTGGTGGTTCAGCCCTAGATTTTCCACAATCTAGGGTGTCGAGGTTTTTTTCAAGTGCTGAATCCAGTTAAAAAACTGATTTTAAAATCAAAATTTGAGAAAAAAATTGGCACTCCAAAACATATAATCTTTACACAGCGCCGTTTTTTAATACTTCTATTCTATTTTATTTATTTTGGCCAAAAACCACTCTGTTTTGGGATGGACAGGATTGAAACTTCTAGGACAAGTAGCTTTGGCGTTCTCGAATAAAGTCCATACATAAGTACATTGATAATCGAGCTTGCAGTATGGCTGGACCGCAGTCCAACCAACAAAAAGAAATGGTAAACCTCAAGGAGAAGATGGAGGCCGAGGAAAAAGAAACGGCAAACCTCAAGGAGAAGATGGAGGCTGAGGATCAAGCCTGGTCTAATTGTGGTTAATTCCCATCAATCTACTGCTAGACCATAGCCTTACCAATGAAAAAGCAATGCCAGGCTTTAATAAGAACCCGGGGTGGGCTCAAGTCTCTAATATGTGCATGCAGGTCATGCCCTGCCTACGGCCACTACCTCAATGTACCAGAATGGCCTGTGAGAATGCAACCTAGTTTCGGGTTAAGCCTTGGTCCCAAGCCCATTTGGCAAATATTAAACTTTATGAAGTAAAGCATTTTAAGAAAAAAAAGCTAAGGTTACCACTAGCACTAGCATGGATGAGAATGAATGCCTCAGTAACTAACTGCTCCAATTACCATGATAAACTCCGAAATTCATAGTGTCATGCTACCCGGGGTTTCAAAGAGCTCAACGCTGTTATGTCATGGGTCTATTCAAGCCCTCTCACGCACATGTCCACCCCTACTGTTAAAGTTAATATTTGCAGCTGTAATATTGTTCGAATTAATTGGTCCACAGCAATATTCATCGAAGAGTTTGTTCATTCAATTTTTTCAGTAAATTTGTTCACCACTAGGAGCCGAAGCGAAGCCATTGCAAGGGCTATGTGAGTGTGCTCTGCGGCACCATAATGACCAAAAAACAAAGAGCGCTTTGTGCATGTGGATGAGCTATGAGTTCAATATTAAAATTGCTGATCGACAAAAAAGGCCAAGTGCGTCTAAGATTTACTGCAAAATGTGAAATATGCTAACCAAAAACACGCAGCTTGCAGTTGGTCCCTGTCCCTTTTTTGACTGTCCACTGTCTTCCTCAGAGCTCTCTGTAGAGATGAAAACTATCGTGCTGACTTTCACGTCTCAACCTTCTTGCCCTTCTCCAATGTTGATGGGGAATAAGTATGAGCTGCCACATGAGTTTGGGACTGGTGGGATGTGAAGCTCCCTGTCCTTTTCTAGCCTTTCAAGGTGGACTTATATTCACTTAACTTTTGCCTCAAGATCTCCAATCTTTGCAATGTTCTTCGGGTGCTTTTCTAGTTTGTCAATTCTTGCTGCCAGACTCATGGGCTCTTCCATTTTTTCTGCAAAATATTTTGTTCCCATATCACAATTTACCAATCGTGTGCATGCTTCTCATTACTTTGTTTGCAGATCTTCCACCCTTCTCTCCAGCCTTTCTAAATCTTATGCCATAATGTATTCAAAGGTTCTGGAGCCCCTAGGTGCCATTGTTTGCTGGTGCAATGACCCTTGCCTAATCCTATCCGCTCTTCCTTCTTTTTTGACTGCTCTGCCATGATCATCAGCTTTTGCCTTATCTGCACTAGCCATTCTTTGACTTGCCTAGTTTTAAGGAGAAGTCCACATGTTGAGGCTATCGTTGGCCACTAAATTCAGTTATCCCTCTTCTGAATCAAATTTTCTGTTAGCAAGAAAGTCTACACTTGTATTAAGTTATTAAGGGGCCTATAATATGCCACATGATAGGAGGATTTAGAAATTAAAGTGATCTTTGCTCTGATATGCAGTAGTAATACATATTGATGGGATGGCCTTATTCTTAGTAATATATATCGTCATTTTAAAATCTCCATTGCAGTTAATGCTTTTTACTCCAAAATCCTTTGATATATTCATACGCTGATGGAGTGTTGATTCTTCACAAAATTATATGTGCACTTACCCGAGCCTTTGGCAAAACTTGCTCTCGTGGTTCTTGGCCGGTTAATGACGAGAGCCCTAGCCCCGACACTGCCCAGATTTTCAAATTAGTACCATGTTATTGGTATATGAATTAATTTACTTTCAAATGGTATTTGTGGGGTTCGGTAGAAAGGACAACGGACATTTTATGTGTGTTTTAAACTTGTCAAAATAATTGTTTTTCCATTGACTCCATTTAACACTCTAATGTATTTTCCGCATCTTTAATTTGATATTTATTGTTATGTTTATAAAAAATTTCGTATCATTTTTATATTATTTTGAAGGGGATCGGCATACATTTTTTCCTGTTTTATTTTTTTGTTTGTATGAATGTACCGTTGAATTAGATTTATGCATTATTTTGTGCTTTCACTAAAAAATATTCTCTGTCATACTTTTTCCCTTTTGAGTGGAAACTTATAGATTGGATATGCTTTACCTTATTAGAATTGTTAGGGTACCTGCGTAGATATATCTTAACTCTGGATTTATTAATCACTTATAGGGATCAAAATGAAATTGAGGCGCACATTTCTCAGTGCTTACAAGATCTCACTTAAGATGGATCTAAATTGTATTATTTTTTAAAGTTTTTAAATATTATATTGGTTGACATATGTCATTTGTCACGTCAGCATTATGCATGGACTTTATATTTCTCCCTCAAACTGGGCTCTAGAATGTACCTCACTCTTCTCAGTTCTATCAATATGGATTAGCTATTCAAATTTCAGAGTAGTTGGTCCTTTTGTTCCCTATGATTTCAATCAGAACTACATGGATCGTGCAAATGTTCCAAAAGCTTCATAGTTTAAAGCTCTTTCAGAGCTAATGCAGAAAAACAGTAAGCAATCCTACTTTTATAGGAAAGACACAGTTTACTTTCTAGCTTCCTTGAAGAGTCCCCTCTCTCTCTCTGATGCTTAATAAAATCTCTCTAACACACACACCTTCTGATATGCCTTTCTGTTGCTTCTCATGAGTATGATTCTTTTACTTCACTGGACCAGGTCCCAACTCCTTGGTTATATGACCTTTGGTTTCAATTAACTTATGTCATCGTACACTTTTTCTTGGCATTTTATCTTGCAATATTGAAATGATGCCTTTTTTTTCATTCATTTGTCTCGGTTTAATGTCTACAGAGTTAGGAACACTCATAAGTAAAATCTGTGTTTTCTGAGATCTAATATTTACAGATCTGTTTGCTGTCAGGAATTATAGTTGGTTTATCCACATCAACATTTGTTTACTCCAATCACAATGTTACACAGGGATGTGCTCCCTAGGGTAGAGGATGCAGCCCCCTTACTTCCTACCCTTCTAGGACAGAGAAAATTCTTCCAAAGCGTTTCCATATGCTCCCTTTTTGGGGAGGCATGGGGCGATGTGTCCCACAAAAGATCAACATTCCCTTTTTTTGAGGACTTCTGTGCACTTCCCCCCTGAAAAATGGGGACTCATGGGTGCTCGCCCTGGAAATTGCTCATCGACCTTTGAAAAAGGTTGTTAAATATTAAGAAAAAACCCTACACCCTATTCACACCTTATAAAAGCGCCTAAGGTCAACCCATAACCATTTATCTTTTGCATATGATTGAGTTTGTTTAAGAGAGCATTGATTGATTAAAATTTAATATGCTTTCAATTTTAATATTATAAATTCAATGAGATACAATTGTGGTTGTTCCACTTACAACTTACATGCCAATCTGAATATTTATTTCATGGTTCCATTGTTCATGTTTATGATTGATTCAAGTCATATCTGATGTCGTTTTCATACATTAACAATTAATAATTAGTTGTATCGTTTATGATATATATATATATATATATATATATATATATATATATATATATTTTAAGATTTTGATTGGGTCCCTTATGCTGCTGACTCTGACATCTCCTACAACATTTCCTGAAATTTGGGGGTGTCTTCACATGTCCCCTGAATGCATTTCCCTGTTCTCACATCCCCCCATCCCAGAAACTTGGGTGCAACATTGATTTATCCAGTAAAAGTGGCAGAATTTATGGAAATATTGGCCTTAGTCTATCTGGCAATGGGTTTTATGATGGTATCTATCAAACAAATAGGATGCTGATACCACCTTGATGACCCTTGCAGTCTTCTCTATAATCCAGTGCTTGCTAATGGTCAAGATTCAAGAAATATAATGATCAGGTCAACTCAAGCATGCAATCTCTTATACAGAAGTAACTGTATCTATTGTTGCAGGAAGTCTCTTTCCTAATTGGTAAATATCTATCTAATTTTTAAATCATTGCAATAATTAATGCCAATTGTTAATAGTTTTTAGTGGAGCAAGAATTGTTGTTAGCAATGGAATCATTCATATCCATTGTAATAACTTGTCTTAAATCTTTATATTTAAACTTTCAACCGACAGTTAATTTGAGCTAGAATTTTAGGTTTTTAAAATTTGACTCCAAATTTCTTGACTGCGAAAAACTTACTGAGCTCAACTTTACAGAGTTATATTCTTTTGGTAGGATAACATACACGAGATCTTCCTCTATTTAGGGTTGATTGGTCATTTATTACAGAAATAGTGCATTGCCTTGGTTTTGGCTTTTGCCGTGTCTTGAATAATGGATCCTTCTCAGACATGATTGTTTGCACCACTCCATTAGATAGAGGTGCCTTCTAGTCCCTTATTAATATGTGTCGGTTGCTAATGCTTGAAGGTATTCGTTGAAGGCTGCTAGGATTTAGGGGAAGAACAAGGGAATTGCTCTCCTGGAGGTGACAAAGATGGTGAACGACCATTTTGCAGATGATCTCTTATCTCTATCCATGCTGACTAGATTTTGGTTGACTTAGCCCAAGAGTGCCCATATGTGTATTATATTGCTGCAGGTGCAGTTATTGGTGGCTGGAAAACAAACTTTTGGTTAATTGGTTTAGATGATATTAGTGGCTGGAAAACAAAATTTTGT
Source organism: Pinus albicaulis (assembly GCA_034641835.2). NCBI lineage: Eukaryota > Viridiplantae > Streptophyta > Pinopsida > Pinales > Pinaceae > Pinus > Pinus albicaulis. The sequence continues at coordinate 1,452,255,220 of CM076578.1, forward strand.
TTAAGTGGTTTAGATGATTCCCTAGGGTGGATCCCATCTAGTTGGAACTTTATTTGGCTTTGGGTAACTGTTTAGTATATGGGAATTCCTTTTGGTACAAACCTTTCTTTGTTAGCCATGTTGAAATAGTGTCTTCATAAGTTATGTGTCAAGCTACAATATCAGCAGTTCAATTATCATTGTTTTTGGCAATTAAGGTGTTAGTCATCTCTAGAATTGGAAGTTTGTGGTTAAGTATTAGAACCAGAATTGCTTACTAGTAGATGTCGTTGGGAACTAGCTTTCTGCTCAATTTGATGTTAGGAAGACTACAGACATGTATTGCTGAATTCCTCCACTTTCAACCTCATAGAGAAGGGCATGCTCCTTTGGATGGACCTTTGTGGTGTTGATGCCTTACTATGGTTGGATTGGAGGGTATTATCTAATTAGAAGGATTTTCTTGCTTCAGATATATTCTTTGTTTGGGAGATTCAAAGGTTGATCCTTTCAAGGGACTTGTTCAAAATTAACATTCAAATGCAAGGCCCAATTTGGAGGGACTGGTGTTGATCCTTTTGTAAGCCAATCTAGAGCACTGGTACAAAGAAATTGTGTTCCTTGTTAAATCAAAATCTTCGTTTCGCTCTTATTTTGAAATTTGAATGCCATGTGGGATTCTTTAGACTTAGAGAATAGAGGGATACAAAATCTCCATAGTGTATGGTCTTTTCGCTTTTCCTATAAATTACAAGCTTTTGCTTGGTTGCTCATCTATCAGGGACTATGTTAAAATATTATTTAGCAAAAAGTGGCTTTATAATTGACAAGTGTTCAATTTATGGTAGAATGGAGTCAGCGAAGCACATTTTATGGGAGTATTAGGTAGCTAGAGGTTGTTGATGCGAAAATTCCTTGAAATGCAACAACAGGAATTAATTCTTCTAACTGATTATTCAATTTATTAATTTTCTGATCAATATCGAATTAATCACACTGCAGTTTCTTCACAAATAACAATAAATGTTGTGGAAATACAAATGTTGGAAACTGAGAAATGTTAGCAACACACACAAAAAATTATGACACCGCTATTTTTGGACAAATGTCCCCGAAAAAACCCAATCTGGGAAAACCGGTGCAGCATTGAAGTTTTTTTATGCAACAACATAATTTCTGAGTACAATAAAATGTCGCCAAACTGGCGATTCTACCTAAGAGAAATACTAGCAAAAATATATTAATGAATTTTATCCTCTCTCTGAACAATCTCGACACTTGATTGCCTCTGAAAAGCAAGCCGTCCAACCTGCTCTATACAGGCCTTGCGTCACCTCTACGCATTGTTGAGATTTTGTGTATTTGGGGTAGCATCAGTTGTGCTCTAGCTCCCAATTTTGTGGAGGGACTAGAGTACACTTGATCTACAAGACCCAGAAATGGATTTGAGAAATTTCAAGTTGTGTTCAAGTTATTCAAATAATTAATTATTTTCAATGTTCCACCAAGTCCCCCGGAGGTGGGAGCGAGGGGCGAGGGAGCGCGGGAGCGACCTATGCAAAAGCTCCCTACCAATTTTCAGGAAATGTGGGGGGACGTCGGGGTCATAAAAATTATAAAATTTAATATTTAAAATGTAACTGTATTTTTGCAAGGAATGTATATACTGTCATCATACACTTACATCATGAAAGATAAATCATAAATGATAAAATTATAAATCGATGAATGATGAATCATATAACTGAAACAAATTTAAAAGTTAAAAGTTAAAACATACATCATACAATCATACATGTAAGTTTGTAAGTTTGTAACTATGTAATCATTAATGTAACTACTAACAATGTACAATGAAAATAAAGTTTAAGATATCATATGACATATTATATCAAGATTCAAAATAAAGTTTAAACTGAAGTTATGTTTGAAACATAAAACATAAAACATAACATATGAATATCAAATGATATCATCATAATGATAAATGAGCATAAATGCTCAAGGTAATGCCCCACTAGTCTCTGCATCCAGCTTCTGCACAAATATATCAGGATCAACCATGTCACCATCTGAATCATAATCACTTGGATTCTCAAAAATGCTAAGTGGCACACCAACTTTTAACACGAAACCATAAACTAAAAGGGGCGTGAGGGAAATGTCCCCTAAAAGTTCCCAAGACCCCGGAGTGCGAGGGGGCGAGACCCCGTGTAACACTGATTATTTTTAATGGATTTCCTAAGTCTAACTTAGGAAAATAAAATAATTAAAGTGAATTAATTGACACATGTGCTAAAATTGTCTTAATTCACATGGATCAAGCAATTTTTTAATCTCAGCCGTTGATGGATGATTTAATCTCGGCTGTTGAAGGCGAAAAAGTATAAGAGAAAGGCTTGAGGGTCAGTTGAAGACACACAATTTCTGTAGAACTAAGGAATAGATCTGGAATTCTAGAGCGGGTTTGCTAAGAATTTCCAGTGGAATTTCCTGCAGTGAGGGGTAGTATTGGCCAAGGGAATGTTCTGATTCCAGGGCCAAGAGACAGCAAGAGGAAAGAGGAGCAGCCACAAGGATAGCACAGAGAGGCTTCAGAGCCACGTAGAGTAGAAGGGACAACATAGAGGCAGCTAGGGTCACGCTGGGTTGACGCTTGCCAAGTAGAGGCAGCGCAGGGGCAACATAGACCCTCCTAGGGTGATGCAGGCCCTCCTAGAGCCACGTAGAGGCTGACGCAGTCCCTCCATGGCAACGCTGGGGCTTCAGAAGTAGCACTGAGAGTTTCTAGGGTCAGATCTGAGCTGAGTCCTGTAAATCCCATTTGAGGGGATGGATCAGTCAGATATTTGGCACTAGATCTTCAAGTTAGCTGCAGATTTTATATCTTTTATTCTCTATCGTGTTTTCCAAGGTTGGAACCCGGATTTGTTGTACTCAGAACTACTTAATAATAAAACCCTCATATCTGCTGAACCGATTTTCCTGCTTTGGGTTTTTCCGAGGACTTATATTCAAAAATCCATGTGTCACTTTGTTGCATGAGTGAATTATTCAATAAATGATCTACATGTGTAGGCTGTAGTTGTGTTTATTTTCGGTATTTTCTAAATCTAAATTCGAAAATAACTTCTATAAATTAAATCAAGTAGGAGAAAATAAACCAATACACTATAGTAGAATTTTCACATGGTATCAGAGCGATAGCAGATCAAGTTGAATCTCCAACAAATCGGCTAAAGAAATATTTTTTCTGCAGGGTGGCAGAAGAAGCAGCAGATCTGGATAGGGCATCTTGACAGCAAGGGAAAGCAGATCCAGGAGACAACGCTGAAGCTGCAGAAGGCCTCGAGGCTTACGCAGACCCTTCCAGGGCAGCGTAAGGACTGCGTCACCCAATCTGGGGTTACGCAGTCCACTTCTGAGCAGCGCTGGGACTGCGCTGGGCCAGCCAAGAGGACGTTGTCCAGTCACTTCTCTTGTTTCATAAAATTTTGCCAAGATTCGGAAGCAGTGCTTCAGATCTTTAGCAGTGTTGGTGGGGTAGAGATTCTGCAGGTGCAGAATTGTGCCTAGCTAAGGCAACAAAGGCGGGAGGAAGACAGTCATTCAGCAGATCTGAGATTCGATCAGGAGGATTGAAGAGTACTATCCGTTTGAATTTTGGTGGAAGATTTCTAGGAGGGAAGTCAGTTTTGAGAAAGAAGCAGTTACTAGACGGTTTCTAGTCACCAAGAAACCCAGATCTAGAGGGAGAAGTATTGTTTTCTTCAGATTTGAGCAAAGATGGCTCGATATGGACTGAGGGATCAAGACAGATTGGACGACATGTCCAACTTTGTTATCTGGAAGGTTAGAATCCTCTCAGTTCTGGATGAGTATGGTCTCAAAGATCATGCATAGAAGGCACTTGTTGTACCAACAAATGCAGATCCACTCAAGAAGTATGAAGAAAATCAAGCGCGGACGAGGCGTTTGATCATAGACGGAGTCAAGGACCACGTGATTCCTCATATTGCTAGTAAGGATACAGCACATGACATGTGGTCAGCCTTGGAGGTGATGTACCAAGGAGGCTCTGTGCAAAGAAGAATGCTTCTCGAAAATCAGATGCGGATGTTCCAAATGATGAAGGGTGAAGAGATAGATCCATTCCTCTTCAGACTTCAAGCTATCTGTGACCAGCTGATTGGCATGGGTGCTAATCCAGATGAAGGGCTCCTAGTGAGGATGACCCTAAATGTTGTCTTTGAAGAATGGGAAGCGTTTGTCCAGAGCATTCTCCGAAGGGCAGCGTTACCATCATGGGCAGATATGTGGGTTATTCTCTGCCAAGAGGAGATCAGGAGGATCACCAAGAAATAGTCTATTAGTAGAGGAAGCGGATCAGCCAGAGTGAAGAAAGAAGAGGAGGATGCAACCCTTGCATCAAGGGAAAAGAAGCAAGGGAAGAAGAAGAAGGACCTCTCCAAGGTCCGGTGCTTTAACTGTGGTGATCTTGGTCATTTCACCAGCAGTTGTCCTAAGAAGAAGGACAAAGGAGCTTTTGATTCCAAAGCTGCAGCAGCAAATGAAGATGGCTCTGATGATGATGCAACCATGAGTGCTCATGCACCTCGCGAGAAGAGGTGGGGTGACATGGATATGTAGAGGAGATACATAGTCTAAGGCGGGATCCTTGAGCAGCTCATCTCTTGGATCACATGCGAGCTATGACAGCCTTAAGACAGTAGCGGGACAAGAGGAGCAGTGGGTGCATAAATCAAAGATGAAGCAGAGGCATATTTGAAGACTGGGAGGAGCAACGTAGAGCAGTAGTAGCATAGAAGCAACAACAACGCATAAGCTGATGTGACTTCAGTAGTGTAGAAGGCTTTAGAGGGACAGCACAGTGCATCAGCAATGTAAGAGATTTCAGCACAAGGGGCTGATGTGACTTCAGTAGTGCAGAGGGAGTCTGCTTGCGTAGTGCAGAGCTGTAGCTGTGCATCATCCTTCAGATGCTAGCACAGATCTGTAGCCTATGGAGCTTCAGTGATGAGGATGCAACCCATCTGACTTGTCTGTCAAAGATTGGGCAGGAGATTCATTTGTTTCTCTCAACAACTAAAGTTGCAGTGCAACAAATCAGTAGTTGCAGTGCTATGAGCAGCACAGATGCAACATATTGAGAGGGAGCTGCAGTACAGATGTTGCAGTGGCAGTGGCAGAGTCATGGGCAGTAGTACAGAATGGCAACAGTAGTGCAGAGTTGAGTGGCAGCAGGCCAAGCATCAACAGCACAAAACCAGTACTCAAAGTCTTGTAATGCATAATGTGATGTATTGCTAGAGCACATCCTTGATGCTAAGAGGGAGTGTTGAGACTTTGTGTATTTGGGGTAGCATCAGTTGTGCTCTAGCTCCCAAATTTTGTGGAGGGATTAAAGTACACTTGATCTACAAGACCTAGAAATGGATTCGAGAAATTTCAAGTTTTGTTCAAGTTATTCAAATAATTAATTATTTTTAATGGATTTCCCAAGTCTAACTTAGGAAAATAAAATAATTAAAGTGAATTAATTGACACATGTGCTGAAATTGTCTTAAGTCACATGGATCAAGTAGTCTTTTGATCTCAGCTGTTGATGGATGATTTAATCTTGGCCGTTGAAGGGTTAAACGAAAAAGTATAAGAGAAAGGCTTGAGGGTCAATTGAAGACACACAATTTCTATAGAATTGAGGAATAGATCTGGAATTCTAGTGTGGGTTTGCTAAGAATTTCCAGTGGAATTTCCTGCAGTGAGGGGTAGTATTGGCCAAGGGAATGTTCTGATTCTAGGGCCAAGAGACAACAAGAGGCAAGAGGAGCAGTCACAACGACAGCGCAGAGAGGCTTTAGAGCCATGCAGAGCAGTAGGGATAGCGCAGAGACAACGCAGAGGCAGCTATGGCCACGCTGGGCTGACGCTAGCCAAGTAGAGGCAGCGCAGGGGCAGCGTAGACCCTCCTAGGGTGACGCAGGCCCTCCTAGAGCCACGTAGAGGCTGACGCAGTCCCTCCAGGGCAATGCTGGGGCTTAAGAAGTATCATTGAGTGTTTCTAGGGTCAGATCCGAGCTGAGTCCCGTAAATCCCATTTGAGGGTGTGGATCAGTTAGATATTTGGCACTAGATCTTCAGGTTAGCTGCAGATTTTATATCTTTTATTCTCTTTCGGGTTTTCCAAGGTTGGAACCCAGATTTGCTGTACTCAGAACTACTTAATAATAAAACCCTCATATCCGTTGAACCGGTTTTCCCGCTTTGGGTTTTTCCGGGGACTTATGTCGAAAAATCCACGTGTCATTTTGTTGCATGAGTGAATTATTCAGTAAATGATCTGCATGTGTAGGCTGTAGTTGTATTTAATTTCGGTATTTTCTGAATCTAAATTCTGAAAATAACTTGTATACATTAAATCAAGTAGGAGAAAATAAACCGATACACTGCAGTAGAATTTTCACACACATACCCTTTCACGCTTAGCCTGAAACTGCTACCAATCAAGCCGTCTTGCCTGCTGCTAACTAGGAAATTGTCTCCTCGACACTGCGAAAATTCTTCCTGGCCTTTGGAACTGAAAACGAGCTTCTCCTTAGCTAAATCGAATTGCTCAATTGAGGCTTTGCGTTGCTCCTACGTAGCCTCTTGGAGATAAATTTCAACCTCCTCTTTCTGACTCTGGAATTGGAATCTCCTTCAGAATACTGCTCTATTGGCCCTCTGCCACCTGCTACTCATCCACTGGCTCTACCTCCACTTTTGAATCACTCTTGCTACTGGGTGTTAGCCACCTATAATATTTTGTTATACCAAAAGGTGGCTAAAAATTTTTGAGCCTCCAAGGAACAAATTTTATCACTAAAATTGTTGGCTCTTGAAGACTCCTTGAAGGCCTCATGCCTCTGTCCGAAATCTTCATTTACTATTTCCATTTCATGCTCTGAAATTCTGCTAATTTCATGAGAAAAGACTGCTGAGAAACCATCATTTTCCCTTTTCTCCCACTCTTAACTGACCTCCATTTGTTTCCCTTTTTCTCCATAAAATCCCCTTTGTTTTCATGATTCCTCTTCTCCCCTTCATGGAAATCACTCTTATAAAGTTAAAGACTCACTCTTTAACCTTACCGGAACCCTCCATTTCCTTTGAAAATCATTCAAAAACACATTTTTTCATAAGTGTTGGACTTAAGCCCGCAGGCTAAGTCTTTAACCCCTTTTCTTCCATACACCCACACCTTGGAACCACTTGCTAACAGGTTAAGGTGCTTATCGCAAATCGCAATCGCTCCAAATTGCGATTTATTTAAAGTGCTCATCGCAAAAATCTGCGCTGCGATTCATCGCAAATCCGCCCGATCGCAATATCGCAATTGCATGTTATGTTCTTGTTCCGATTATCCATCGCAGATATTTGCGATGCAATTGATCACGCCATCGCACTTCCCTCCGTTCGCGCCTGCTCCTCTGATCGCATTGCAATTATTTTTCTCCCGATTGCGATTACCCCCCGCTCCTATTTTGCGATTGCGATCCCAACCGTCGGATGATGCCATCCAATGGCTACGCTCCTTTCCCCGCCATCTGAAGCAGTCTAAACCTAAAAATGCAGGATTTCTTAATTGTTTTGTGTTTTATGCAGGATTTAAATGGTCTTCCATTATTTAAAGGCCGAAGGCCGGGAATGACGATTCTCGTGCCTTCGATTCATAGAAGAAAGCTATTCACAGGGTTGGATTCAACGTTGTATCAATGTTTTATGGGCATTGATGCCTTTAGAAGCCCGGCACAGCTTGCACATCGACAAGACACTGTTTTATTCAAAAAAAAAAAAAAAAAACAGTTTAAAGAGTATCAGTTTTGAAGACATAGCACAACAGAATGAAGATTGAAGACAGATTTTGGAATTATGGCTAAGAATGCTTATCAAAAGCCTAATTCCTAGAATTAAAACACAATTAAAAGAACATTATAAGTGTTTAATAGACAGAAAGGCCTCCACCGCCTTATTTGAGGCGAATTGATTCCTCAGCTACCACAGAGCCACCTGTTGCCTCAAACCTTTCAAAACAGAGGCCGAAGTTATTGAAGAAAATTAGGATATTCGCCTCCCAAAGGCACGACCGGGTGAATTATCGCTGCAAGGAACTTAAATGCAACAAATATCTGCAGAGTTACTCCCGTATTACGCGGAACCCTCAAAGTCAAATAAAGCTCCCACCGAGCTTTAATATTTATTGTAAAACAGTTAATACAGTGATCCACCTGTAAACTTCTCCATCAAGCCTCTCAAAGGGCCGAGAAGTCTTCATTCTGTATTAATTGTAATTGAGATCTTTTATCAGATCTCACCTCCTCATCCTTCTATATATACTACAGCAGAAGATGAGTGAGGGGGCGGGTTGTTGTTTGATCACAAGTTGTAACTTTGAAACTCTCTTAAATAAATATACAAGTCTATAGAAGTTGAAAAACAAATTGAAGTTTCGGATGTCTTGATGATGTTGTTGCACGCCTGTTCCTGAGAAGGCTCTATCATTGGATCCCTGAGCTCGGCTGTTGGTGAAGTATTTTGAATTGTTCTATGTTTTTTCCCGTTTTCATTATGTTCCATAATTTCTTACTACAGTAGGTTGAAAGTCTTAGACTAAGAAATGACTCCTGGAAGCACCTTAGATCTGTTCATCCTTCACTGTTTTATGTTTTCTTCTGCTGAAGTATTTTAGAGGCTTTAAACTTTCTCTTTAGTCTTCATGCTTGTTTATTTCTATAATAGCTCAAATAGTTGGTTTCAGCATGATTTATGGTTTTCCCTGCTTGTCTGCCATCACTTGAAAGTTGTTATTGAAGTCTCCCTTTGAAGTACCATTGTTTAAGTTAATCAGAGAGGTCGGTTTTGATCTTGCCCTTTGCCATTGCTTGAACAGTTGTTTTGAAGGTCTTTATAGTTGTAAGCATAGATGTTATTTAGGTGTTCCCTCTTCTATGACTGCAATTATCAGTGAATCTTTTATGTTTTCTAAAGTCCTTTAAAACAAAATCTTTGAGGAAATAGGGTGTTCCCCGAATCTTAGATTTCATTTTAAAAAGTTGTCTTGAAGTCATTATTTTCTTAAAGAATGTTTGTAGAATTTATGGTTAGCCTTGTCTATCAAATATCTCTTTATTTTTAAGTTATGTTTTCAATTTCCCTTTGTTGAAAATTAAACTTCTCTTTCCAAATAATTAATGTTCACTTCATTCCAAAAAACAAAAGGATCCTGTGGCCAAGTTAGATTTTCCCTTTGATATCCCATATCCCTTGAGGAGTTTTTTATGATCTTATTTTGACTCCATTACCCAATGAACCAGATATTTCCTCTTTCTGTCTATCTTTCCTAGACCTTTCATGTTCTGTTGTATCAACTCAACCCAACCAAACAAAACATCTGCACTTAATAACTAGTCTAAAATCCATACTCAAAGTACACAAGATAAACCTTTGCAAACATATATTTGAGAGATCCCTCTCTGAGAACAGGAGGACTAGATCCTGAAACTCTAAAGATTGATTTGATGTTGCCTTGTCTTTTGATTTGCCAAATTGTCAAAACACGGGACACCAACACTGGGAATTCAAACTTCCTAGGCAATTGAGTATTTGCACTAGTGTGTTGTTAAAATTGGCAACTAGGGCCAAATTCCACTTTGATCTGCTTAGTTGATGGAGATATTCATTCCATTGAATTGCTCTTTTATAGAGGACCAAAATCGATATAAAGATTGTCTAATTCGGATAAGGAAAATATTTAATTATTCAAAAGAAAAGCTATAAGTCATAATTTGGTTTAGGCGGGAAAAATTGAAATTGAAATTTCAAATTTGCCTCCAAATTTTCAAGGTCGGCTTTCCCTCCATCTTATATAAATAAAGGAACCTCCAATCTCATTATCATCATCAATGAGCATAATTCTTTTGAAATAAGTTTCGAATCTGAGGCTAGGGCATTCAAAGGAAAAGAGTCGAAGTTTGTCTTTGTTTGGGTACAGTCTTCTATGGATGGAAGGGTCACATTATCTAAGGTTTTCTAGGATGCTTTGAGGACTGTTTGGAGGCACCTTAAGACTTCAGATGCCCTTCTACATCAGGATGCAATTCAGAGAAGTATTTTTGTGTTTCTTATTTCAGTTTGGGCCGCAGTAAGGGATTCTTCTACAACATGTTGCAGACACTTGTGAAAAGGCTGAATGGGCTAGTTAGCATCCATCATCCTAGCCGCAGTTATGGAGGGTAGGCTGCAGTCAATTCAGTGGGAGCAACCCTTGTATCACTGCTGTTGGATTGTAGTCTCAAACCCTGGGTTGTAGACTTTGTTCATCAATATTTTGACTGTCCTATGTGAAATTTTCAAATCTGAAATACTACTGCAGTGATAGATTTATTTCGCCTACTTATTTATGATAAGTTATTTACAAATTTCTTTTGGTAAATTCTGAAATAAATACAACTACAGTAATCACTTAATCATAAGCAGAGAATCGAACAAAACACATATAACACAATAGAAACAATCACATGTACACAATTATTTTTGGACAATTGTCTCGGAAAAACCCAATGCGAGAAAACCGGTGCAGCAGATGAGGGTTTGTATTATTCATCAGCAATGATTCTTTTACAATAAGCAGATGAGCAGATTTCTTAAGAAAACACCTGAGATAAATTCTCCAAATCCTTTCGGAGAATTTATGACACCCGGAAGGCACCCCAGCTTCCTCTCTGTCACTCTGCGTGATCTTTTGCGCAGTCCCTATGCTGGACTGCATCACTCTGCGTGGGGACTCAGTGTTGCTGCTCAACGCTGGCCTCTGTGGCCCTCTGCATCCTCCTCTTGCCTCTCTCTGTCACAGTTGACTTCTCCAACCTCCTTCCGCAACTCTGCCCTACAACTCTCCCTCTGAAATCGAATTCTATTCCTTCAGAATCGATTTCCTTCGGGTATTGAGTGTGTGCTCGACTTGCTTTCCAAATGACCCTCAAGCCTTCTCTTATAATCTTCTCGTTGATGAATCAACGACCTAGTTTAAATCTCTAATCAATGGCTAAGATTAAAACATGACTTGATCTTCGTTCTCTAGAATATTCTCACTCTGTTTTATTAATACCCTTTAATTATTTAATTTCCCTAAGTTTAGACTTAGGGTCCTCATTAAAATAATTAATAATTTAAATAAAACACAAATCGAGTGGAATTTCCATGAACGGTTTCTAGGTTCTTGGGAATACTGATATCCAAGCATCCTCACAAAATTTGAGACTTTGAACACTTTCCAATGCTACAAAAATCAACACCCCCTCTTAGCGAGGAAAGTGTTCAAGCAAAAAATGTCAACTGCATCTACTCTGACCTGAAGCATCTACTGCGCTGTTGATGTCTCGACTGCTGCCCCTCATCTGTTGCGCTGCTGCCCTCTGTACTGCTGCCCATGACACCATCTCTGTCACTGCCTCATTCGTACTGCAACTCCCTCTGAATTTTGAGCCTATCCATTCCTCCTACTGGAATGGATTCTTGACCATCCCCAACGTTTCTCTGAAGTAAGAAAACTTGGTCTTTCCCAGAGCTTTCGTGAGGATATCTGCCACCTATTCTCTTGTAGGAATGTACTTCAATTGTACATCTCCTCATTGAACATAGTCTCTGATGAAGTGACACCTGATGTCAATGTGCTTCGACCGATCATGAAACACAGGATTTTCAGAGAGCTTGATGCAACTCTGATTTTCACACAAAATGTTGGTCGCTTCCATCCTCTTCTTGAGTAAGTTCATGAGCAACTTTCGAAGCCATATGGCTTTATTCTCGGCTATGCTAGCTACCATATATTCAGCCTCGGCTGTACTCAGCGCCACAGACTTCTGTTTTCTATTGCACCAGGAAGTCATTCCTGATCCGACACTGAAATAGTACTCACTGGTACTCTTCTGATCTATTGGACTTCTCGCCCAGTCTGCGTCAATGAACCCACTCAACTAGATGTCATTGCCCTTGGTGTACCTCAATCCAAACTCAACTATCCCCCTCAAGTACTTAAGAACATGTTTGGCTGCTGCCCAGTGAGCCCTCCTTGGTTCTACCATGAACTACTGAGGGTATTCACGGCATAATAGATGTCTGGTCTAGTATTGACCAGATACATCAATGATCCTATGAGCTGCCCATACAAGGTAGGATCAGCTTCCTCATCCTCGGATGTGTCGATTTTCTTCCAGTTTGTGATCATAGGTGTAGCCATGGGTCTACAGTCCTCCATTTTAAATCTCTTCAGAATCTCTGTAGTATATCTTCCTTGTCCAATGAATATTTCTCCCTTCCGCTGCCATACTTCCAAACCCAGAAAATAGTGCATCCTTCCTAGATCCTTCATGTCGAATTCTGTAGCTAGAGTTTCCTTGCAGTCTTTGATGAGCCCAGATGATCCAGTCAAAAACAGATCATCTACACATGGTTACTTGGGAACGGGAGCGAAAGCGGGGAGCGGGAGAGGGAGCGCCATTTTCAAAAGCTCTCGGTCTAGAGCGTTTTGGGGAGATTTTTTTTTAAATATATATGTATATATATTTTTATATTTTTTATATTTTGATGCATATATGTCAACAAAAGCATGTAGAATGATGAATTAGACATAAAAAACATAAAAACATAGATTGAATCATATAACATCAATCATCTAGAAGTTATAATCTTCATCAACCATGCCCACAAGTTGGAAACATACAACATATTGACTCTTGAGTCTCACGAATCATCAATCTGAAGGTTTCAAGCTTTCAAAATTCAATATATAACATTTATCATCATTGATTCATTGATTTCAAATTTCAATATATAACATTTATCATCATTGATTCATCGATTTCAAAATTCAATATATAACATTTATCATCATTGATATATAACATTTATCATCATTGATTCATTGATTTCAAAATTCAATATATAACATTTATCATCATTGATATATAACATTTATCATCATCGATTCATTGATCACCATATAACTTTCATGAAGCATCATATTCATAATTCATATGACTTATAAACTTATAAATGCCAACTTCAAAGTTTCACCTTTCAAATTCAAACTTCAAACTTAAATTGTCATATATTGTTTACAAAAATTATCATAATAAATATGAAAGAGTCAAGTTTCAACTGTTCAACAGTTACAAAAGTTAAAAACTACTAGAAAATAGAAAAGACTAGTAAACAACAAATCTATTTTATCTATTGGTTGGCCCCTTGCCATGCCCACGAGAAATGTCTAATTTGTGAGAACCACGAGGCAATGGTGGTCTTCTAGTACTCTCAGGAGTGCCACGACCATGACTAGAAGGTGGAGGGCAACGTGAGGATGTAGGTGGAGGCTGAATCGACAAAGGAACAATAGTTGGATATCGAGCACTGGCACTGGCACTGGCATTGCTACTGGATGGTGGGACTGGCCCTGTGTGTGGCGGTGGCATGGTTGCTGATGCTTCATCATCATCCCTCAAAAGTTTTGCTTCCAATTCTTCCATATGTACAGTGTCGTCCTCCAAATTATCATCTTCTAGGTTGTTGTCCCAAACTTTATATGATTGATCCTCATATGCCCGATCACAATAGTGACTCAACACCTCAAGTTGTAATGCACAAAAATCAAGCTTTCAGCTTGGTTTTCATTCAGCCTGTTTCTTCTCACATTATGTATGAAGCTGTAGGTGCTCCAACACCTCTCTGTAGAAGAAGTATTCATAACTTGTGAGAGAACTTTTTTTGCCAACTTTGACAAAATTTTCATGCCGCCATATGCTTCCCACCATGTGAGAGCATCAAATCTGTCTCTGTCTTCCATTGCATGGAAAGAACCAAAGTTACCAGTGCAACTGAAGTATCTGCCTAAGTCAAGGCGCAATCTAGCACACTCCTCCCTATCGAGGACCAAATTGTCTAATGCCTTCATGTACCCCTCTCGTACCTCTGGATCTGTGTAAGGTTTGATCCTAACCCCACCTCCAAGTGCAGGTTGGCCCAACAAAGATGGAGAGTAGTATTTTGGCATAAGGATATATGCCAAGGCATGTAGTGGAACATTGAGTTTATTCCACCGTGCACACACATAGTTGTAAATCATTGCATACAAGTTGGGATCATTATCCTTAACAACATCTTTTATTTGCCCCAACATGCTATCCATCTACTCATAAACCTCCCCAATCATTGGTTTATCTGTATCTGAAAAACGAATCATGTGATAAATGGGCTTGGTGAAATTCAAAATTTCCCTCACACGTGCCCAAAACAAAGGATCAAGGGCGGTCTCCTCCACATGTTCAAAACATTGCCTGTCAACTATTGTTGTTGCCCTGTCCTTCAATACCTGCTAGTGTGGACTTGATACCATGGCTGCCAATGACTCTCTTACCTTAAAAAGGTGCCTGAATGTGAGGTAATAGCTAGCAAATCTAGTCTTTGCTATCTTCAACAACTCCAATTTGGAGTGAGTACGGAAAAGCCCATGGGTATTGCTATGATTTGTAATAAATCTTATCATTTTTTTACCTCTCTTGTACAAATCACCGAGCCATTTGAATTGAGGTTGTTTGTTTTTAATGATATCATGCATCAAAAGGTTCATTGTGTGAACCAAACACCCAGACCAAAATATGTTGGGGTATTTATCCTCAATAATTGCTCCTGCTGCCGTACACTTAGCAGCATTATCATTGATGACTTGGATGACATTGTATGGCCCAATACTTTCAATTGTTTCAAGTAATGGTTTTGCAATGTTAATGACGGTCTTGAATTTGTCTGAATAATCATATGCTGAAAGGAATATTACACCACTAACAGACACAACCAGAACACTTATCAATGGCTTTCCTTTTACATTGGTCCATCCATCAGATACAATGGACACCCCATGCTCATTCCAAGAATTTGTTATTCTAGCCAAAGAATTATTTATTTTAGCTTTTTCATGATCAAGTCGCATGGTTCTGGCCTTGTCATACCCAGGGCTCTTGTATCCTTTGGGGACATCATTAATGGCAAAAACCATTTCATGCCAACAAGGTGAGCGAAGAACATTGAATGGCACTCCACATGCATATAGAAACCGGAAATTTTTTGAATCCACATCATTCCTACACCCTTCGTCAAGGAAATCGCATATGGTTCTATGCCTTAAGGAGATGTTTGGTCTAGGTGTGCCTCCATATCCATTGCCATGAGTGGAAGTTGATAGACTTCTTTGTCCATGATGTGATGGACTTGATGGTGCATAAGAATCAATGAAACCCCTAGATCTTTTAGATCTCTGTAGGGTAGCCTCCTCTTCCTTTCTATATTTCTCTCTCTCTGTTGCTGGCACACTTACACAAATTTTGATTCCTATATTTTTCTCTCCATCTCCTGGCATTTTCCCACAAAGGTGCCTTCTGGCACGGGTGTATGAACCTGTGTATTCTTTATTGCAATGGGGGCAAAGAAATTTAGTGGTTCCACCACCTTTCCCTCCTTCCTGCCTCTGAACATATTTCCACAATGGTGTTTGACTTTGGTCTTGTTTAGTTGGGGTCTCTATGGCCTCATGTTCTCCACTCTCTCCTTCCTCTTGGGCATACTCCTCTTCAGGATTTTCATCAAATCCACTATAACCCAATTTTTCATCCTCCTCTTCTCTAATGGGTCTCTTTCTTCTACTCTCCGACACCATTATTACAAAGAAATGAACCAACATGAAGAAAATCCCTAGCCATATAGCCATGATGTTTCAAGTTTCAAGTTTCTAGCCTGCAAAAAAAATGGAGGAATGCCAAATGGGAATAGGAAATGCAACATAGGAAAAAAACAATTCAATTTTTCACTTTTCAACACACTAAAATGCAACATTGAGAAAAAAATTCAAGTTTTCATTTTTGAACAACTTAAAAATGCAATATAAAAAACAAAAAAATAGATTAGAAGTCCTACCTCTTTGTCCTGACTCCTGACTCCTTCAATCCTCCTCTTGTTCTCTTGCAGCTCGCTCCTTGCTCTCTCCTTTCTCTCTCCTTTCTCTCTCCTTGGCACTTCCGCTCTCCAAACTCTCAAGTTCTCTTGCTCTCCAACTCTCAAACTAAAACAATGACAAACAAATGAAGAGGGTGGGCTTTTATTTACCCAACGCCCCCCTCCCTCCCTCCCAAAAAATTCGGAAATTTTCCGTCCGAATTTTTACTATGCGCCGGGGAGTGTTTCAGGGAGCACTTAGGAGCGAACGCTCCCTCCATTAAAAAAACGCTCCCGAAGCGTAGCTTTTTTTTAATGGGGGGAGCGTTCGCTCCTAAGTGCTCCTTGAAACACTCCTGAAAAAACAAGGAGCGTTTTTTCAGGCTCAGAAGCACGCTCTCGAAAATGCTCCCCTCAGGAAACGTTTTCGAGAGTGCGCTCCCGAACGAAGCGCGTTTTGGGAGCGGGTTCAGGGGGGGGGGGAAGCTTCCCCGCAACTTGTATCACCAATACCAGAGCTTCATCCCCTACTCTCAGATAGTAGAGGCTGGGATCTGCATCACTCTTGACAAATCCCATCTACTGCAGGTCGCTGTCAATTCGCCCATACCAAGCTCTGGGGGCTTGTTTCAATCTGTACAAGGCTTTCTTAAGCTTGCACATTGCTCATGCGTCTCAATGCCCTTTGGTTGTTCTATGTACACTTCCTCTTCTATCACCCCATTCAAGAACACAGTCTTGACATCCTTCTGGTGAATCTCCCATCCCATCTGCGCTACAAGGGATATGACGGATCTAATTGAAGTATACCATACTACTGGGGCGAAGGTTTCTTCATAGTCGATCCCTTCCTTTTGTGTGTACCTCTTAGCCACAAACCTGGGTTTAAATTTCTCTATACTGCCATCTGCAACATATTTAATCTTATAGATCCATCTTGAACCTATCACCGATCTGTCCTCAAGTCTAGGAACTACTTCCCAAGACATCATTTGTTATGATGGAGCTGTGCTCCTCCACCATTGCGTCTGCCCACCCTTGATGCTGAGCTGCCTCCTAAAAACTAGAAGGTTCTCCAACCTATGCTACCAATGCTTGGTACCTGTCTGGTTTCCTACGCTGCCTCTTCTCATTTCTAGGAGCTCCAACAAACTCTTTGCATCCCTTAGAGTCTGTTGTAGTTCTCTGCTTGTCCTTTCAATGGTGGTGGGTGGATTCACCTGCTCTCCCTCTTGCACTTCCTCGGAAAGTATTTCCTTGGGATCCTTGTGCCTTGGAGAGGCACTATAGCCATCTTCCGTAGGTCGTTGTGGCTGGACCAGTGGATCCTCCTCAGACTGTGTAGCTGAAGACATCTCTCGTGATTTCTTGAAGGCTCTCTCCTCCATGAACTTCACATTCCGTCTTACCACTATCTTCCTACTCTCGGGAATATAGATGCGGTAAGCCTTCGCATTCTCTCTATATCCCACAAGGTATCCTCTCTCCGTAGTCTGATCTAACTTCTTCCTCTTCTCATTGGGTACATGGCAATGCGCTATACTGCCAAATATCCTGAAGTGGCTCACCTTTAGCTTGTTGCTAGTGAACATGCTTTCTATTAAGATTTTGTGTATTGGGGGTAGCATCGGATGCGCTCTAGCGCCCAAAATTTGTGGAGGGACTAGAGTACACATGATCTACAAGACCTAGAAACGGATTTGGGAATTTTCATCTGGTTTGGGAGATATTTAATTAATTAATTATTTTAATGTATTTCCTAAGTCTAAACTTAGGAAAATTAGATAATTAAAGTTAATTAAATTAAATATGTGATGAAATTGTCTTAAGTCACATGGATCAATCTTTCTTTTAATGTTAGCCATTGATTCAAGATCTGATCATGGCCGTTGGTTTCCCAACAAGAAAAGTATAAAGGAAAGGCTTGGGGTCATTTGTAAAGATACACAGAGGCATAACACTGAAGCTAAGCTGAGATTCTAGGGCAGGGTTTGCTAAGAATTCTTAGAAGTGTTTCAGCTGCAGAGGGGAGTTTAGACAAAGGGGATGGTCTGATCCCAGTGTCTAGAATCAACAAGAGACAGAGAGCAGCTTCAAAAAGGCAGCGCAGAGAAGCAGGAGTAGCAGCAACAGAGAGGGTAGCAGCTGCGCAGCGCAGTGGCAGCTTCAGCTACGCAAGTGCTGCAAAGTCACTCCCAGGGCAGCGTTAGGCAGCTGGAAACTCTTAGAGGTTACACAAAGACGCTCATGGGCAGCGTAGGGACTGCATCACCTAGTCTGGGGTTACACAACCCTTTCCAGGCCAGCGCTGAGGGACGCAGGGGCTGCAGAGGCTGATGCAGGGGCTTCAGAGGTAGCGCTGGGGTTTCTAGGGCCTAATTTTGGCTGAGTTCTGTAAATCCCGTTTGAGGGTGTGGATCAGTCAATATTTTGGCTTCAGAATAGCCGGTGAGTTGCCGATCTATATTTTCCCTGTCAGGTTTTCCAGATTTGGAACCCAGATTTGCTATATTCAGAAATACTCTTAATAATAAAACCCTCCAGCAGCCAGAGACTGATTTTCCCACATTGGGTTTTTCCGGGGATTATTTGTCCAGAAAATCACTGTGTCACTTGGTCTATGTGTGCATGTACTTTTTCTATATCTGAATTGGTGAAAGTTTGTTATGTGTTTTGCTTCGATATTAATCTGAATTTTCAGCGTAATAACTTGATTAAGTAGGAGGAGCATAACTAGATCTAACAATAGATTTCTGCATAAAGTAACATTCAGAAATTTTCACACTTTCAGGGGTAACCTTACCCAATGCGTTATGAGGAACCCTGTTCTATACATACATGGCTGTATTACAAGCTTCAATCCACATAAATTTGGGCATGTCTTGATCATACAGCATCGCCCTTGCAGCTTCGACAATAGTCCTGTTTTTCCTCTTTGCGACTCCATTTTGCTTTGGATTATACGGAGCAGTCCATTCTCTCTTGATGGCTTCCCTTGCATAGAACCCTGTGAAGTCCTTGTCAATATACTCTCCACCATTTTCTGATCGCAAAGTCTTGATCCGCTTTCCTGTTAGATTCTCCACAAGAGCTTTAAACTCCCGGAATCGCTCAAATACCTCGTCTTTGTGTTGATTTCTATAGCATTGGAAAGTGTTCTAACTTCTAAGTCTCATTTTTGGTAGAGAGGCTTGGACATCAATTATCCAGAGAACCCAGAAATCGTTTGTGGAAAATCCGCTCGGATATGACTTTATAAAAATAATTAAGTATTTTAATGCAGACCCTAAGTTTAAACTTAGGGAAATTAAATAATTAAAGGGTATTAATAGAGCAGAGTGTGAATCTTCTAGAAAACAAAGATCAAGTCATCTTTTAATCTGAGCCATTGATTAACGATATAATCTTGGCCATTGATTCATCAGTGAGAAGACTATAAGAAGAGACTTGAGATCCATTTGGAAATTAAGTCGGGGACACTCTTAGTACCCGAAGGAAATCGATTCTAAAGCAAGAGAATTCGATTTCAGAGGGTAAGATTGTAGAGGCAGGGTTGCAGAAGCAGAAGGAGGAGGGAGGAGTCAGTTATCGGGAAGCAGAGGTTAGGAGGATGAAGGGAAGGGTGAGCTAGTCAGCAGCAAGACCCCCTCCACGCAGAATCACGCAGTCCAGGGAGAGACTGCGCAGAGCTCTCACGCTGGATGACGCAGAGGGTGAAGGAGGTCACCCTGAGGGTCTGAAATTTGTCTGGAAGGTCTAGAAAATTCAGCCAGGTGTTTGCAAATTTTTCTCTGCTCATCAGACTCTTGTAAATGTACTTTCCATTTCTGAAGATAAATATAAAACCCTCATCTGCTGCACCAGTTTTCCCACATTGGGGTTTTCCAGGGACAATTGCCCAAAAATAACTGTGTTCACGTGGTTGTTTCTATTGTGCTACTTGTGTAAATTATCTTTTTGTTCTTATGCTCTTAAGGATATTGAAGATCTGCAAATGTGTTTATTTCAGAATTTACTGAAGCATCTGTAAATAACTTATTTCATAAGTAGGAGAAATAAACCAAGTATTGCAGAAATATTTTCCTCTTGAAAATTTCACACTTTGGTCTTCAGAACGTATATCCATGTTTTTCTGGAATGGTCATCGATAAAGGTGACAAAATACTTTGCACCACCGAGAGCATTTGTGGACATTGGTCCGCAGATGTCTGAGTGTATCAATCCCAACACACTCTTGGCCCTATTTTTTGCTTCTCGGAAACAATGCCTTGGCATACTTTCCTAATACACACCCTCTGTAGACATCGTCTCGCTTTGTGCTAAGTTTTGGAACTCCCGTGACAGTCTTCTTGAGAATTCTCAAGGCTCCATGATGTAGATGCCCCATTTTTCTATGCCATAACTCATTCAAATATTTCTCATTAGTACTACCTATCAGAGCCATTGGAGACTTGAGCTGTAACTTTTACAATTTATGGGTCCCGACTCCAATTTGTGCATTCCTTTTCCAACTTGGTGTTTGATGTAAACTTTGTTGCCAATAAAGTATACATGGTAACCCTTGTTCTGAAGTTGAGACACGGAGATTAAATTCATCCCCAATCCTGGTACATGCAGTTCGTTAGTGGCCCGAAGCTTGTTTCCAGCTTCTGTTTGAAATATTATGGTGCCTCTTCCAACAGGGGTACATTTTGCCTTATTTCCCATAATAATTTGAAAATTCATCTGCTCCTCCTGATAGCTCGAGAAGCATTCTCGAACTCTCGTCATATGAGCAGATGCTCCACTGTCAATATACCAGATCTCTGGAGAGGCCATGCTTGACACACAAGCAAATTCCTCTTTTAGTCTGGATGCTATGTAATATTCCTAATTAGCACCGCTAATTGGAATATTTGATTTTTGTATAGTTTTGCCGCCTATAGTTAATTAATAAATAAAAGTGAGAAAGAGGGGTCAACTCACTTTAATAAAATAAAGTACTTCCTAGTAGGAGCAACGTTGTGACTTAAAGAGAAGCCTTGGGGGTCTACACCACGTATGAGGGAGGCCTCACGTAGGCTCTAGAAGCAACTACGCAGGCTTAGGAGGAGCACGTGGAGAGAGGGGACCACGTTAGGGTTTTGAGGGGAGCTAGCACTATAAAAGGTGGGAGAGCCATTCCATTTGGCATTATTGATATTGTTGATGATATTGAGCTAGACTTCTGTCTACTTGAGCACGCTAGCTGTTTAGTCGGTCTGCAGCACTGTTTAGTGCGACTGAGTGTCTCCGGTCGGACATCTCACCCTTGGCCCCGGGGGACTTCGAGTGCCTGCTCGGGCAAGGTTTTTCTTCAGTCTTTAGCAGGAGATTTGCAGGTGTTTTTTTGGGAGTTTTGCTGAGGATCTGAGCTTCATTGGGTGACTGCGCAGTCCTTGGAGGGAGGACGCAGTTTGAGTTGGAGTTGTTCAGTGGTAGAGATTTTTGCAGGAGATTCAGGCCTATTTCGGCGTGGAGGTTCAGCGTTTATCATTTGGTGAGTTTCCTGAGGAGTTGTGGGCCCATTTCAGTCTATTTCAGTTGGTGTCTACGCTGGTCCTGGAGGGACAGCGTTTTTCTAGGAGGAGGGTTTCTGGGGGTGATTTTCGGAGGTGGTCCGTTTTGTATATGGTTTCTGGGTTTTGTCCGGGGTGGTGAGTTCAGGTGGTCTGCCGATTTTCAGCTCATTCCGGCAAGGGGATCAACCCCTAGCTTCAGTTCATTCCAGCAGCAGCAGTTTACGGCAGTTTCTTGTAGCAGCCATTTCCTGTTTTTCTGAGAGGGTTCTTCACTTGCCTTGAGCAAGGATAGGTGCATTTATTCTGATTATCCATTGTATCTCATTATATTCTCAGTTTAATAAAATGGCTTAGCATTTCCGGCATTTTTATATTATTAACGCTCCATATTCTATTTAAGCATTTCCTATAGTTGTATGCTTGTATTCTTGTGTATTCTTTTGTCTATTTCCTGTGGGGATATTAGGTGGT
Organism: Pinus albicaulis; assembly: GCA_034641835.2. Classification (NCBI taxonomy): domain Eukaryota; kingdom Viridiplantae; phylum Streptophyta; class Pinopsida; order Pinales; family Pinaceae; genus Pinus; species Pinus albicaulis. Next base: position 1,452,277,251 of record CM076578.1, read on the forward strand.
GTAAAAACATAGTCATTTGGCCTTTGTGGTCTATGACATTGAGAGAGAGATCATACAGAGGGTTGCTGGAATTTTGGAGAGCAATAGCAGTGCAATACCAGAAACGCAGTTGGAAAAAGGGCCAAAATAAAAAGGGTCAAATTTTGAAGTTTGGAATTAGGAGAAACGTTTTCTGGGTTTTTCTGGGTTTTGGACAAGGATCACCTTCTCAAATTCTTGAAATTTTCTGAGTAGTTTCCAATGGGTAAATCGGAGGTTGAAGTTAAGCAGCAGTATGGTTTTGCAGCAGCCGTGCAGTTTCTGAGGAGCCTGTAGGCACCTAGCAGAAAATGCCAATGGCTGGTGGTGATAGACGAGGAGAATTTAGAGAGACGGCTCCTCCATACACTGGGGGGATGCTCACGAGAGACTCAGCGCGTTGGAGGTTGGTTTCCCGGTCCGATGAGGGGTGGGTCGTCCCTCCTTGTGCAGTCAAAGCGATTGCTATCTTATAGTGCGCATGCACCTACCACGATCCACTAACATTCTTAGCGAGAGGACACGGGCGGGAGCAGAGAGGGGGGCACAGAGGGATATTCAGCACCCACGATCCACCATCTCTACCTTCTAGCGAGAGACGCGAGGCGGCGGCTTGGTGAGCGGAGCAGGGCCCGCTGGGTGACTATTTTGCGAGTACGAGCATACGAGCGAGTTCATGAGCTCTCTCATTCAGAGATTATGTTCAGCTCCGGCGTGATAGTAGACCTCACAAATTTCACAGAGGGAACATGCGCTCACATGATGGGGGCTTACAGCGCACAGTGGACAGATTCCATCTACCGACATTTGACGGGTCATCCAGGCGCTCAGAAAAAGCTTGGGTGGACAAGTTGGATAACTCTTTACAGCTTGACCGAGTATCGGAGAGGGAAACCATTAAAATGGTTACCTCGCACTTGGAGGATGAGGGAACACAGGATTGCAGGGAGTCCGAGGTTACACCTAGTGTGACACAGGATTCACTCTCATTGGAGACCTCCTTGGCCGTGTCGGTTGATGTGGTAGTGGAGAAGGTAGAGCCTACCCCAGTAGAGCCATCCATTGAGTTGATGACCGGAGTCGCGTCCGAATCTTCGGGTGGTAGCAGCACACAGATGGGTGCAGTGTCAGGAGATGTCTCCCCATTCGATGAGGCACTAGGAGATACAGAGGTATCGGATGATGGTCGCAGGCAGCGGTATCGTCGGCTTCGAGCAGACCTTCGAGTTTTGAAAGGGAAGGCCACATCAGTTCGGGAGGCCATTTTGCTGCAGGACATGGAGCTGGAGGGCATGAGAGTGGCTTGTGCCGAGTCGGCTGCCAAGTTGGCCCGCATTGGGGAACAACTGGATTCCCTGATGGTACAACCCGAGGGCACATTGCAGCGTCAGATCATTCCCCTTCAGGCATGCATGGATGGGACTGGCAGTGTTGTTGGGTCATCTCTTCCCATTGGAGAGAGAGAGGCAGAGCCACCTAGTCAGATCTCATATGTTGACTTGGATAGCGGTATGAGACGATCAGAGTTGCCAGAAGTCTGACATCCACATGTTGAGGTTGGATGGCGAAGATCTTGGGTTGGTACTAGGTGGGCAGGCTACTGGAAGTCGTCAGTAGATCCGAGTGTGGCTCGTGAATTTCTATGCATGAGGAAGATCAGAGCCGGTTGCCTTCTGGGATCTGGGTGGGATTCCCCGTTCCCAGCCAGGTCGGTGACTATGCCTTGGAGAGTACAGTTGGCCTAGTAGTAGAGCATGTGCAGTTTCGGTCAGCTCCAGTGGCCAACCAGTTTATGGGCAGACTCCCTAGGTTGTCTTGGCATGACATTCATACACAGGATCACGGGGTGGTCAGCACACCTTGGCAGGAGCTTGTCAGAGGAGGTGGCATTGGCAGGCCACCAGATGGCACCTTGTATGGGGCCAAGGATTCTTCACCTTTGTGTGGGGCACAGAGGACGCAGCGGAGCCGAGCAGTGGTGGTAACACTACTGACACACCGGGAGATTCACTTCTCGGACCCCTTGAGGAGGATTTGGAGTGATGATCCTTTCGTCGGCAGGTATAGTGATACGACGGTGGAGACGATGTTACCGATTGGTGGTAGTCCGACATGTAGGGGCACAGCTCTAGGTCATCACATCCAGGGATGTGTGGGAGCCTCTAACATTGAGCGGTGGATTGCCGGTGGACATGGAGTAGCATGGTGGTGTACCATAGTGTGTGGGACTGCATTGTGGAGTAGGAGTATCCTACATCACATTGAGAGCATGCGGAGAGTGACCGATGCCTGGACACAGTCAGGGCACGAGACGGTACAGGGTGCTACAGCAGTAGCACATGGTATCCAGCAGCATACCGAGGTATGCCTTAGTGTGCAGTGGCATGTTGAGGAGTATATGGATGATCAGTGGTATGCGAGGGCATACGGTGCTGCACAGCAGGGTCTTAGAGCATTGCTTCCAGAGAGACTGATGGACAGGGACATCGGGCTTGCCTTTGGTAGTAGTTCACCCAGGATCGATGGAGAGACGAAGGAGCGATACTTGGCGGTATCTGTGGGGACTCACACACCTGACTCGCTTCGACATCACTCACAGGTACAGCTGATTATGTTTTTGACCTTTGGCACTTTGGGCGTGAGCAGCAGGGTACGCGAGGTTCACCCTAGATATTTGGATGACACTCAGTACACTAGGCGAGAGACTTCTCAGCAGTGGCATTGGGTTGGTGTGCTAGTTGACAGCCACAGGTTGGGGGATGAGATGATCCTTTGCGGAGGTGGTGCATCAGTCATCACTGAGCCTACGCTTGGGGAGCAGGTCATGAGGGAGACATGCATCACCTTTCCCTCACGGCATGTCGAGAACATGCATGGGCATAGGACACTGCAGAGGTAGCATCCCAGTATGTGTTTGGGCTCCAGACATTGTATCGACACTTTATCGAGAGGATGGGTGCCTACGTTGAGTCGATGAGGGATATGCGGCTAACATTGGGGTCGGACATTGAGGTGGGACAGTCATATGCACTGACATCGAGTACGGTGACAGCAGCTGCATATCCATATTCTCTAGAGGTTTTGGAGGTCGATGGGATTGTTCTGCAGGGGACCAGTAGACAGCGGGAGCATGACATTCCTGATCAGGAGTGGGAGGAGTTGTTGGATATGGTGGAGCATCCATCTGTGGGTCGACACAGGGATGAGACGCAGATAGGTGCACACACAGTCAACAGAGCTGCAGTGTTTTTAGTGTGTAGCACTCTCCAGGAGTACATCGATGGAGCTTGCAGCATATCTTGCCCACTTTGGCCCATTATAGAGAGAGGAGTTTCCTGCTACAGGCAGCTTTCACTGGCAGACAGGGTAGAGCAGTGGGAGTTGATTACGAGTTGGCGACAGCACTCCCGGCATGTTCCATACGCAGTTGTTATCGCTACATCAGATTCTTCTTCCATGACGGACTGGTGGGAGATCATTAGTTGGTACCCTCTTGATGTTATGGTATTCTTCGGAGGGAGCACAGCGGAGCAGGTGCCCATGGACATAGCACATGTTCTAGATTCCAGCTGGCAGGGGGACACAGGTCATCATTTCTTTAGCACCCCATCCCGATTTCAGGAGAGCGGGATCAGCATGGGGTTGAGTCACAACTTGGATTGGAGAGAGGTGATGAGTTGGTATGCAGTTGGAGGGATAGCATATGCAGCTACAGGTACAGCGCAGTAGGAGCCTGGGAGCATTAATGCTTGTTGGTGGTCTTCACCTCTTAGAGCATTAGTCATAGCCAGAGGCAGTGCACAGTGCGAGCCGTGGGACTTGGGCGATTATTGGCCATGGTGGCGATGGGATCCGGGGGGATTATTGGTCGACTGGTACTGTGAGAGGCCAGTTTGGGATCCTGGCATTGAGATATCCCTTCGTATCAGGGTGATGCAGGAGACAGAGAGGTTTCAGTGGGACCCAGGCACACTTTGTAGTATCGGTGGGGAGCATCAGCTAGAGAGTAGGTTTGTTCAAGCGTTACTTGAGGACAAGCAATTTTTGCCGGATGAGGATGCCACTTGGGAGAGCGAGCAGATTTTACAGCATCCATCACTTCAGTTGCTTGAGGACAAGCAACGTTTTGCCGGGGGAGACTGTAATATTCCTAATTAGCACCGCTAATTGGAATATTTGATTTTTGTATAGTTTTGCCGCCTATAGTTAATTAATAAATAAAAGTGAGAAAGAGGGGTCAACTCACTTTAATAAAATAAAGTACTTCCTAGTAGGAGCAACGTTGTGACTTAAAGAGAAGCCTTGGGGGTCCACACCACGTATGAGGAAGGCCTCACGTAGGCTTTAGAAGCAACTGCGCAGGCTTAGGAGGAGCACGTGGAGAGAGGGGACCACGTTAGGGTTTTGAGGGGAGCTAGCACTATAAAAGGTGGGAGAGCCATTCCATTTGGCATTATTGATATTGTTGATGATATTGAGCTAGAATTCTGTCTACTTGAGCACGCTGGCTGTTTAGTCGGTCTGCAGCACTGTTTAGTGCGACGGAGTGTCTCCGGTCGGAGATCTCACCCTTGGCCCCGGGGGACTTCGAGTGCCTGCTCGGGCAAGGTTTTTCTTCAGTCTTTAGCAGGAGATTCGCAGGTGTTTTGTTGGGAGTTTTGCTGAGGAGCTGAGCTTCATTGGGTGACTGCGCAGTCCTTGGAGGGAGGACGCAGTTTGAGTTGGAGCTGTTCAGTGGTAGAGATTTCTGCAGGAGATTCAGGCCTATTCCGGTGTGGAGGTTCAACGTTTATCATTTGGTGAGTTTCTGGAGGAGTTGTGGCCCCATTTCAGTCTATTTCAGTTGGTGTCTGCGCTGGTCCTGGAGGGATAGCGTTTTTCTAGGAGGAGGGTTTCTGGGGGTGATTTTCGGAGGTGGTCCGTTTTGTATATGGTTTTTGGGTTTTGTCCGGGGTGGTGAGTTCAGGTGGTCTGCCGATTTTCAGCTCATTCCGGCAAGGGGATCATCCCCTAGCTTCAGTTCATTCCAGCAGCAGCAGTTTACGGCAGTTTCTTCCAGCAGCTGGGATGCAGTTTCTGTAGCAGCCATTTCCTGTTTTTCTGAGAGGGTTCTTCACTTGCCTTGAGCAAGGATAGGTGCATTTATTCTGATTATCCATTGTATCTCATTATATTCTCAGATTAATAAAATGGCTTAGCATTTCCGGCATTTTTATGTGTACTTGCTCCATATTCTATTTCCGGCATTTTTCCTATATAGTTGTATGCTTGTATTGCTGTGTATTGTTGTCTATTTCCTATTGGGGATATTACATGTTAGAACCGAAATGTCATGATCCCTCTGTTCCTCCATGCATTCTGGAGAACTGCGTGAACCCTTCCGAGTTGTTGTTGCATCAATGTCGGACCTCCGTTCCATTATAGAATCTCCTCTTTTGTTACTCATCTTTAGCTCTGATACCATGTGAAATTTTCAAATCTGGAATACTACTGCAGTGATAGATTTATTTCACCTACTTATTTATGATAAGTTATTTACGAATTTCTTTCGGTAATTTCTGAAATAAATACAACTGCAGTAATCACTTAATCATAAGCAGAGAATATAACAAAACACATATAACGCAATAGAAACAATCACATGTACACAATTATTTTTGGAAAATTGTCCCCAGAAAAACCCAATGCGGGAAAACCGGTGCAACAGATGAGGGTTTGTATTATTCTTCAACAATGAATATCTTACAATAAGCAGACGAGCATATTTCTTAAGAAAACACTTGAGATAAATTCTCCAAATCCTTTCGGAGAATTTCCGACACCCGAAAGGCACCCCAGCTTCCTTTGTGTCACTCTACGTGATCTTCTGCGCAGTTCCTACGCTGGACTGCGTCACTCTGCGTGGGGACTCAGTGCTGCTGCTCAGCGCTTGCCTCTGTGGCCCTCTACATCCTCCTCTTGCCTCTCTCTGTCACTGCCGACTTCCCCTACCTCCTTCTGCTTCCGTAACTCTGCCCTGCAACTCTCTCTTTGAAATCGAATTCTATTCCTTCAAAATCAATTTCCTTTGGATATTGAGTGTGTGCCTGGCTTTCTTTCCAAATGACCCTCAAGCCTTCTCTTATAATCTTCTTGTTGATGAATCAACTACCCAGATTAGATCTCTAATCAATGGCTAAGATTAAAACATGACTTGATCTTTGTTCTCTAAAAGATTCTCACTCTGTTTTATTAATACGCTTTAATTATTTAATTTCCCGAAGTTTAGACTTAGGGTCCTCATTAAAATAACTAATTATTTAAATAACACACAAACCGAGTGGAATTTCCACAAACGGTTTTTCAGTTCTTTGGAGTACTGATATCCAAGCCTCCTCACAAGATTTGAGACTTGGAACACTTTATACAATGCTACAAAAATCAACATCCTAATCTCATTCCATTCAACATAGAAGACCACATCATATGTTTAAGGACCAAGTTCCTTGTCAACATTATTCTACCACCGCTTCAACTTCTCCTGATCTCTGGTTAGTGTTTGTCTACTGATATTTGAGGACTGCTTTGTATACTTGATTGGGTTGCCTACTTGGCATTTGGACTATGACTCAAAATATCATTCATGGCAGTTAAATCCTGAGTTTTATTGTACTCTCTCTCTCTCTCTCTGTGCTGAGCTTTTGATTTTGATAATAAGAAGAATTGTTCAAGGGTTTTCCCCATCTTGGGGTTTTTCCCTGATTTGAGCCAATCCTTGTGTTCTCTTGTCTTGGCTTGTCTTCTGCATTTTCTTTTCAGCCAATGGTTAACATGGTTCATATGGAATAGTGAAATATATGATGGGATAATGAAATGGTTGACTTATGCATGAATATGTTAATCCTAAATTTAACGTGTTCTCCATCTAACTATCGACCTCTTCTTATAATCTCTAGTTAGGACTCCAACGACCAATATTAAAACTTAATCGATGGCTAAGATCATCTCCGAGTCGATTAATGTGAGTTTTTAGAGGATTCTCACCTTTCTCGATTAATTACTATTAATTAACCATTTTTCCTAAGTTAAACTTAAGAATTTTTTAATTATGGTCAATTAATTTAATTGAGCCATCTCTAGGAAGAATTTCAAGAAACGATTTATGGGTTTTGGAGAACTCGTGTGTTTTAACCTATCCACAAAGTCTGGAGACTAGAACACCATCCGATGCTACAAAAAATAACAATCCCTCTTAGCGAGGAAGGTGTTCTCTCTCTCTAGTGCTACACAATCTGCCACAAAACCCTATCTCTGCATCATCCTCCATACATGTTGCTGATGTATGACAAATGTAGTTGCCTGGCACTGTCCACCAATCACTGCGCTAACTCTAATTCATTTTCCATTGACTATAGTTGAACCAAATTGTTGCATTTGTATTGCTACTAACACTACACTGTACATCCTGTACTGCTGCCAACTCTGCATCTGCACTGCAACTTAACTAATACCCCCTCTCAAGTTGTTGTTGTCTCTGCAATGACTGCAACTGAGAAGCATCCAAAATACAAAATCAACTGTCTCTGTACTACATCTGTCTCTTGAGCATCTGACTGCCTCGAGCCTCTGCACTGTCCACTGAGAAATTTGCATTGCTGCTAACTCTGCATTGAGCTTCTTGCTTTGCTATCAACACTGCTATATGCTCCTCAACATCTAACTGCCACTAGTCTGCAACTGTCACTCCAGAATTTGACTGCATCACTGACATTGATCCTCCTGTTACTGAATACTATGGGCCCCTGTAGCAAGGGTAATGATCCATGAAAATGTTGAGATTTTGTGTATTTGGAGTAGCATCAGTTGTGCTCTAGCTCCCAAATTTTGTGGAGGGACTAGAGTACACTTGATCTACAAGACCCAGAAATGGATTTGAGAAATTTCATCTGGTTTAGGAGATATTAAATTAATTAATTATTTTAATGTATTTCCTAAGTTAAAACTCAGGGAACTTAAATAATTAAAGTGAATTTAATTAAACATGTGATGAAATTGTCTTAAGTCACACGGGTCAAGCTTTCTTTTAATCTTAGCCATTGATTCAAGATTTGATCATGGCCGTTGATTTGTCAATGAGAAAAGTATAAAGGAAAGGCTTGGGGTCATTTGTAAAGACACACAGAGGCAGAGCACTTAAGCTAAGCTGAGATTCTAGGGCAGAGTTTGCTAAGAATACTCAGAATTGTTTCAGCTGAAGAGAGGGGAATTTAGACCAAGGGGATGATATGATCCCGGGGTCTAGAATACACAAGAGGCAGAGATCAACTCAAGGACAACGCAGAGGAAGGCAGCAACAACAGCAGCAAGGACAACATGATTTTCAGCAAGAGACCCTCTGGGGTTACGCAGAGACCCTTCAGGGGCAGCGTAGTGATTGCGTTACCCAGTCTGGTGTAACACAGTCCCTTTCGGAGCAACACCGAGGGTTTGGAGGACTTCCAAGGTTGACGCAAAGGCTTTAAGGGGCTTCAGAGGCTGACACAGAGCCTTTCAGGGGCAGCGCTGGGGTTTCTAGGCGCTAATCTTGGCTGAGTTCTGTAAATCCCGTTTGAGGGTGTGGATCAGTCATAATTTCGGCTCTAGATCAGCCAGTGAGCTGTAGATCTAGCATTATCTCTGTTGGGTTTTCCAGATCTAGATCCCAGATTTGTGTATTCAGAAATATTGTTAATAATAGAACCCTCCAGCAGCCAGAGACCGGTTTTCCCCAATGTTCCACCAAGTCCCCTGGAGGTGGGAGCGAGGGGGCGAGGGAGCGGCCTATGCAAAAGCTCCCTACCAATTTTCAGGAAACGTGGGGGGACATCGGGGTCATAAAAATTATAAAATTTAATATTTAAAATGTAACTATATTTTGCAAGAATGTATATATCACAGTCATCATACACTTGCATCATGAAAGATAAATCATAAATGATAAAATTACAAATGAATGAATAGTGAGTCATATAATTGAAACAAATTTAAGATTAAAGTTAAAACATACATCATACAATTCATACATGTGTAAGTTTGTAAGTTTGTAACTATATAATCATTAATGTAACTACTAACAATATTACAATGAAAATAAAGTTTAAGATATCATATGACATATTATATCAAGATTCAAAATAGAGTTTAAAACAGGAAGTTTACAACTCAAGTAAAACAACAAACAAATAAGTTATATATGAAACATAAAACATAAAACATAACATATGAATATCAAATGATATCATCATACTGATAAATGAGCATAAATGCTCAAGTTTATGCCCCACTAGTCTCTGCATCCAACTTCTGCACGAATATATCAAGATCAACCATGTCACCATCTGAATCAGAATCACTTGGATTCTCAAATATGCTAAGTGGCACATCAACTTTTAACACGAAACCATAAACTAAAAGGGGCGGTGAGGGGACGTGAGGGGGCGTGAAGGGGGGTGTGAGGGGGCGTGAGGAGGCGTGAAAGGGGGTGTGCGGGGGCATGAGGGGGCGTGAGGGAAACATCCCCTAGAAGTCCCCAAGACCCCGGAGAGCGAGTGGGCGAGGAATCTAGACCCCTAGGTGGGGGGGGCGAGACCCCGTGTAACACTGGTTTTCCCACATTGGGTTTTTCAGGGGACTATTTGTCCAGAAATAACTGTCACTTTGTCAATGTGTGCATGTGCTTATTCTAGATCTGGATTGTTAGAGATCTTTTATGTGTTTTGCTTTGATTTTAACTTGAATTTATTCAGTTAATAATTTATCTATGTAGGAGGAGCATAATCGGATTAACAGTAATAATTTCTACATGAAGTATAAGATTCAGAAATTTCTACATGGTATCAGAGGAATTGAAGATCTAGGAGGGACACCAGCTGAAGAGATTGAAGGTTCTAGCTGCAGAAAGCAACTAGAAAAGTAGCAGAAACGCAGATTTGAAGTGACAGCGCAGTTTTCAAGAGCAGATTCACATAGAGGGAAGGGTGATGCTGTCCAGCGCTGTGTCCTAGCAAGCACACGCAATTACTACTTAGAGGCAACTCAGAAACAAGGTTGGTTTGGTCTAAAGCCATCCAGTGTGATTCAGATCTGAATCTGTCAGATCCATAAAATACTGCAGAAAAGCTACAGAAATTCAGAAGAGTTGGTGGGGTTAAAATTCTGAAGTTTTCAGATTTTTAGCCTTAGCACAAATGACAAAGATTGGGAGGAGATCAACTTTTCAGGAAGTTTCTTGCCAAAGGAAACTTAGAGTTTGATCAGAGGATCAAAGAAGAAGCTGAATCATAGTTGATTTGGTAGATTTCCAAGGAGGGAAATCAAGTGTCAGAGGGAGCAGAAGGCACCTGTTTCACCAAGGGCCTTAGATCCATTTCTCTAACAAAGAGAAAAGGAAGTTCTGATACATTATGAGTAGATGGCTCCTCATGGACTGCGTGATCAGGATAGGCTAGATGGCCTTTCAAACTTTTCGGTTTGGAAGGCAAGGATCCTGATTGTCCTTGAGGCATATAATCTAAGAGACCATGCAGAGCAGATTTTGGCCACACCGACAGATGCGGATCTCCTTCGGAGGCATAAGGAAGCTGCTGGGCATGCCAAGTGGCTGATTATGGATAGTATCAAGGACCATATTGTACCACACATAGCTGAGAAGAAGACAACTAACGAGATGTGGAAGGCCTTGACTTCCCTATATGAGGGAAAGTCTGTCCAAAGAAAAATGCTGTTGGAGACCCAAATGAGGTCATTCATGATGACCAAGGGAGAAGACATGGAGCACTTCCTCTTCAGACTGTAGTCAATCAGAGATCAGCTGACTGCAACGGGTGCAACGGTGGATGATGCTGTGATAGTCAACATTGCCCTCAATGCAGTCACGGATGAGTGGGAAACCTTTGTCCAAAGTATCTTGGGTAGAGCGGAACTCCGCAGGTTCACCAAGAGGCATCACAGCCCAGGATTGAGCAAAGTGAAGAATGAAGTTGAGAAAGATGCAACCTTGGCATCAAAGAAGCATCTGAAGAAGAAGGATCTTTCAAAGATCAAGTGCTTCCAATGTGGTGAAATGGGACATTTTTCCAGCCATTGCCCTCAGAAGAAAAAGGACAAGAAAACATCCTCTTCCAAGGCAGTTGTGGCAGATGATGGGTCAGAAGATGATGCAACCATGAGTGCTCATGAACCACGGAGGTGGGGTGACATGGACATGTAGAGGAGCTACATGGAAGGAAGGCGGGATCCTTGAGTAGCTCATCTCGTGGATCACATGCGAGCTACGACAGCCTTAAGACAGTAGCGAGACAAGTGGAGCAGTGGGTGCATAGATCACAGACGAGACAGAAGTAGAGGCAGATCTGAAGGCTGGGAGGAGCAGCGCAGAGCAAAACAGCAGCAGTGTAGAAGCAGTAGTAGTGCAGAGCCTGATGTGACTTCAGCAGTGCAGAGCAGTGCTGCTTATGCAATGCAGAGCTGCAGCAACGCATAAGGCTTCAGAGGGACAGTGCAATGCAGCAGCAACGTGATAGATTTCAGCACAAGGGGCTGATGTGACTTCTGTAGTGCAGAGGGAGTCTGATTATGTAGGAAGAGCTGTAGCTGTGCATTGTTCTTTAGATGCCAACACAGATCTGTAGCCTATGGAGCTTCAGTGATGAGGATGCAACCCATCAGACTTGTTTTTCAAAGATTGGGCAGGAGATTCAGTCGTTTCTCTCAACAACTAAAGTTGCAATGCAACAGATCAACAGTGGCAATGCTATGAGCAGCACAGATGCAACATATTGAGAGGGAGTTGCAGTACAGTGGTTGTAGTGGCAGTGGAAGAGTCATGGGCAGCAATACATAATGGCAAAAACAGTGTAGAGTTGAGTGGTAGCAGGCCAAGAATCAGCAACATAGAACCACTGCCCAAAATCATGTAATGCATAAGTGTGATGTATTACTAGAGCACACCCTTGATGCTAAGGGGGAGTGTTGAGATTTTGTGTATTTGGAGTAGCATCAGTTGTGCTCTAGCTCCCAAATTTTGTGGAGGGACTAGAGTACACCTGATCTACAAGACCCAGAAATGGATTTGGGAAATTTCATCTGGTTTAGGAGATATTAAATTAATTCATTATTTTAATGTATTTCCTAAGTTAAAACTTAGGGAACTTAAATAATTAAAGTGAATTTAATTAAACATGTGATGAAATTGTCTTAAGTCACACAGATCATGCTTTCTTTTAATCTTAGTCATTGATTCAAGATTTGATCATGGTCGTTGATTTGTCAACGAGAAAAGTATAAAGGAAAGGCTTGGGGTCATTTGTAAAGACACACAGAGGCAGAGCACTGAAGCTAAGCTGAGATTCTATGGCAGGGTTTGCTAAGAATACTCAGAAGTGTTTCAGTTGCAGAGAGGGGAATTTAGACCATGGGGATGATCTGATCCCGAGGTCTAGAATACACAAGAGGCAGAGATCAACTCAAGGACAGCACAGAGGAAGGCAGCAACAAGGACAGTGTGATTTTCAACAGGAGATCCTCTGGGGTTACGCAGAGACACTTCAGGGGCAGCGTAGTGACTGCGTCACCCAGTTTGGGGTAACGCAGTCCCTTCCGGAGCAGCGCTGAGGGTTTGGAGGACTTCCAAGGCTGATGCAGAGGCTTTCAAGGGCTTCAGAGGCCGACGCAGAGCCTTTCAGGAGTAGCGCTGGGGTTTCTAGGCCCTAATCTTGGCTGAGTTCGGTAAATCCCGTTTGAGGGTGTGGATCAGTCATTATTTCGGCTCTAGATCAGCCAGTGAGCTGTAGATCTAGCCTTATCTCAGTCGGGTTTTCCAAATCTAGAACCCAGATTTGTGTATTCAGAAATATTGTTAATAATAGAACCCTCCAACAACCAGAGACCGGTTTTCCCACATTGGGTTTTTCCAGGGACTATTTGTTCAGAAATTACTGTGTCACTTTGTCAATGTGTGCATGTGCTTATTCTAGATCTGGATTGGTAGAGATTTGTTATGTGTTTTGCTTCGATTTTAACTTGAATTTATTCAGTTAATAACTTAACTAAGTAGGAGGAGCATAACCGGATTAACAGTAATAATTTCTGCATAAAGTATAAGATTCAGAAATTTCTATAGAAAAAACATCATCTGATGCTCGCCTCACTGGACCTTGCCCAAATCTCTGGGCAAGTTTGGGACTAAAGCTCCATATCGCCCCACATCACTCCTGGAGGTATAGCTACAAACATGGCAACATCTTCCTCCAATCTGGAGGAAAACTTATCTATCTCTGTGAATGCTGCTACCTGATCTGGGTTCTCCTGCTTGTCCTTCTTCCTTTGAGGACATTGAGTACTGTAGTGGAAAAACTCGCGACACTTGAAGCACTTGATCTTAGATAGATCCTTTTTCTTCTTCTTTTCCCCCTGCGAGCCTTGTCCCTGACTAGGACGTTTTGCTTTCACCTTTGATGCAAGGGCCACATTGTCTTCCTCCTTCACACCTTTTGATCCCTTGCTGCTGCTACCGCTGATGGGGACCTTCACTAGAGTTCGCCTCATCTCTTCTTGCTGTAGGTCTGACGACATCCTGTCCCATCCTAGTAATGTATCTCGTCCCAAAATGCCTTAGACGTGTGAAAATTCAGCTAACCTCGAATCCTATTGCAGCAATTGATATTAATTCTTCTAATTGTTAATTCTACTTAACAATTTATCTGTTGTTTCCTTCGGAAAATATCGAATTAAATGCACTGCAACCTTCATAAATAAACTGTAGAAGAAAAATAAACGCTAAAAGAAAATATATGCACACACACAAAATAGCACCGTTATTTTTGGACCAATGTCCCCAGAAAAACCCAACTCGGTAAAACCAGTGCAACAGCTGGGGGTTTTATTATTATGCAGTAGTGAAATATGAGTACAAACTATGGATGCCGAAATTAGAATACAAATAGAGAAAAACTGGAAAAAATAACTAGTGAGGAAATTCCTCACTCCACAGATGAATCTGAAACTAACCTCGGCTCGAAATTTAGTTGTCCCCAACTGCCTCTACGCAATCTCTGTGTCACTCTACACAGTCACTGAGTCCCTATAGATCGGAACAACGTCACCTCTCACTGTCTTGTTAGCTGCTGTCCGGAAAACTGATTCTCCTGGCCTCTAGAACCTTTGTCCAGCTTCTGGCACTGAATCTCGCCTTGTCCCCAACAAAACGGAATTTGCCTCTAGAGGGAATTGTGCTGCCTCATTGTGGCACTCTCTGCCTCTCTGCAAATGTACTTGCTGGATCTGGAAATCTTCCTTCGACTTCACTATCTTTGCCCCTCTCTCACTGCTTCGATCTCACTAAATCACTTCTAGCAACACACAACTGCTACTCTGGAAGTTGATTTCTCAACAAAATTGAATTCTCCACTGATCTGGTGTGTCTTCTCCAAGATCCATCGACTTCTTCTTATAATCCTCCGCTGAGATTAATCGATGGCTAGGTTTAACTAGAAATCGATCCATGTATTTTTATAGAACATTCTCACCATGACTTAATTAATTCTGATTAATTAATCACATTCCCTAAGTTTAGACTTGGGAAATATTAAAAATTGACTAATAAATCTAATTAAGTCGTCTCTAGGTGGAATTTCTAGAAACAATTTGTGGGTTTTGGAGAATACATGTATTCTAGTCTCTCTACGAAATCTCATGGCTAGAACACATCCGATGCTACAAAAAATAACACTCCCTCTTAGCGAGGAAGGTGTTCTATTGCTGTAACCCACTGAAACAACACCCTGTCTCTGCATCATCTCCTGTCACGCTACTGATGTCTGGCTACTGCTGCCCACCAAATACTACGCAACTTTGATATGCGCTGCAACTGTGATGCTGCTTACCCAGTTGAACTGCTGCCAACACTGCATCTGCACTGCAAATCTGTTGTTGCTGCTACTGCAACATTTGCAACTCCCTCTCATTTGTTGCTGCTGCAATTGAGAACTATCCAAAATACTGAACCATCTCTGTTCAGTATGATGCATCTGTCACCCGAGTCTTAACTGCTACTAGTCTCTGCGTTGTCACTAAACCCTCTGTGTTGCTGTCGACTCTGCATTGTGCCAACTGCCCTGCTGCCAACTCTGCACTGCGTTGCCCAGTATCTGACCGCTACTAGCCACTGCATCTGTCACTTTGGCATCTGACTGCACCAACTGCCACTAGTCCATCCTGCTACCGTGTACTGTGGGATCTCGTAGCAAGGTATTGATTCAAGAGGTGGACCTCCTCAAGAATCCTGCCCAACCTGTAGCACTCTGGGGCCACAAAACCAAGTCACCCCACCTCACTCTTGGAGGGATGTCTGCAAACATGGCGAAATAGTCCTTCAGCCTGGAGGACAACCTATCGATCTCGACTGAAGCTACCTGCTGGTCCTGCTTCTCCTCCTTTTCTTCCTTCTTGAGAGGACACTGAGTGCTATAGTGGCCTAGCTCGCCACACCTAAAGCACTTGACCTTAGACAGATCCTTCTTTTTCCTACGCTGCTCCCCCTGTCCCTGACTAGGACCCTTTGATGCGAGGGCCACATTCTCCTCTTCCGTCACCTGCTTCGATCCACTATTGCTTTTGTTGCCACTGGTGGTGCTCTTCATTAGACCTCACCTCAAGTCCTCTTGCTGCAAGTCTGCCCACATTCTGTCCTATCTTGGCAAGGTTTCTCTGCCCAAAATGCTTTGGACACACACCTGCCACTCCTCGGAAATACTATTGAGGGCTACTCGTACCAACTATGTAGGTTGAGGTGTTGACCCTACAGCTGCCAGCTCATCTCGGATCTGCTGAATCCTGATAAGGAAAGGATCTGTGTGCTCCCCCTTGTACATACAGGTGCATCTCAAATTTTCTTTTAAGTACATCTTCCGCTGCTTGGAAGATCCCTGGTTTAGCATGGAAAGAGAGTCCCACATCTCTTTGGTTGTGCCCAAAGCCTCTATGTGAGATACCGCATGATCTCGAACTCTGTCAAGGATCAATCTCTTTGCCTTCGCCATCTCCTTCTTGTACTGTTTTAGTGGATTTTCATCTGTGGGAATAGCCACCACGTTATCGATAAACGCTTTGAGATTGAACTCATCCAGAAGGAAATTCTTACCTTCCAGATCACATAGTTGGAGGCTCTTTCCAACCTATCCTGATCTCCCAACCCGACTGTTGCCATCTCAACAAAATATGCCAAAAACATCCTCTTCCCTTCTGCTTAGCTACTGCTAGGCTCTACACACTTCTCGTTGGAGTGAGTAACTCTGCTCACAACGACTGCTGATCTGCAAGGGAAATTGAACCTCTGAGACTAGAAGTTCCTTGAGGAAATTTTTCCCTCAGTGTGTGCTCTTTCTTCAACCCGACACTATTTTGCACTAGGAAACTGCTGCAAAATAACTACGTCTAGCTAGAGATCTACTCTGCAATAAAAATACTGACTACTCCGTCTGCCTCTGGAATCCCTCGATCCGGAGAAATCTGATTTCTTTGTCGCTCTCTCATAGAAATCGATTTTTCCTCAAGAAATTGACCTCTTGGCCAAGGTGACTGCGATGCCCTCTAGAGTTTCATACTTGCTGCTCATGCAGAGTAGCGAAACTCCTCCTCTTTTGCTATTGAGCTCTCCGGATGATCATTTGCACTCTGATACCATGTGAAAATTCGGCTAACCTCGAATCCTATTGCATCAACTGGTGTTAATTCTTCTAATTGTTAATTCTACTGAATAATTTATTTGTTGTTTCTTGTGGCAAATATCAAATTAATACACTGCAACCTTCACAAATAAACTGCGGAAGAAAATATATGCACACACACAAAACAAAACCGTTATTTTTGGACCAATGTCCCTGGAAAAACCCAACTCAGGAAAACCGGTGCAACAACTGAGGGTTTTATTATTATGCAGTAGTGAAATCTGAGTACAAACTATGGATGCCCAAACTGGAAATCCAAACAGAGAAAAACTGGAAAAAATAACTAGTGAGGAAATTTCTCACTCCACAGACGATTCTGACACTAACCTTAGCTCAAAATTGAGTTGTCCGCAACTGCCTCTGCGCAGTCTCTACGTCACTTTACGCAGTCACTGCGTCCCTATAGCTCGGAACAACGTCACCTCTCAATGTCTTGTCAACTACTGTCTAGGAAACTAATTCTTCCGACCTTTGGAACCTCTATCCAGCTTTTGGAACTGAATCTCGCCTTCTCCCCAACAAAACGAAATTTGCCTCTAAAGGGCATTGTGCTGCCTCAATGTGGCACTCTCTTCCTCCCTGCAAATGTACTCGCCGTATTTGGAAATCTTACTCCGACTTCACTATTTTTTCCCCTCTCTCGCTGCTTTGATCTCACTAAATCACTTTTGGCAACACACAACTGCTACTCTAGAAGTCTATTTCTCAGCAAAGTCGAATGCTCACTTGATTTGGTGTATCTTCTCTAAGCGCCATTAACTTCTGCTTATAATCCTCTGTTGAGACTTCAATGACCACGATTAAATCTTAATTGATGGTTAGGATTAACTAGAAATCGATCCATGTACTTTTAAGTTTTCTAGAACATTCTCACCATGACTTAATTAATTCTGATTAATTAATCATATTCCCTAAGTTTAGACTTAGGAAATATTAAAAACTGACTAATAAATATGATTAAGTCGTTTCTAGGTGGAATTTCCAGAAACAATTTTTGGGTTTCGGAGAATACATGTATTCTGCCTCTCTACCAAATCTCGTGGCTAGAATGCATCTGATGCTACAAAAACTAACAGGACGAAGATTTCCCATTCCTCAGAGACATTGTTCAGGGCCAAACACACAAGCTCTGTATCTTGAGTTGCTTCTCCTACGACTACAAGCTCATCTCGGATATTCTGAACTCTGGTGAGAAAGGGATCAATGCCTTCACCCTTCTGCTTTTCTTAGCTTTTCCTTCAAGAACATCTTTCGCTGCTTGGAAGGATTCTGATATAACCCTGCAAGAGCATCCCACATCTCTTTGGCCGTATTCTTGGCCGATATGTGTGAGAATATATGGTCCCAGACTTCGTCCAGGATCATCCGCTACGCCTTGCCTATTTCTTTCCTATGTTCTTTCAGCTGATCTGCATCAGTAGGTACTGCCACAACACTATCTGCATAAGTTTTCAGGCCTTGCTCATCTATCAGGAAGGACATCCTGGCCTTCCAGATGATATAGTTGGAAGCTCCCTCCAACCTATCCTGATCTATAAGTCTGACTGTGGCCATCTCCCAAAAACTCGAACTAGGATGGAAATTGTTGAGAATTTGGTAGGGTGTAGTGTAATTAAATTCTCTACTTGATAATTACTTGTGAATTTATTTCTCGCGCTTAGATCTTCTCTTTATTAACTTATTAGGTCTTTCGTCAAGTCAATTATCAAAACACAAAAGACACAAGATTTTGGCTCTTCAATGTGAAAATTTCAAATATGAAATTCTACTGCAATAACTGATTTATTTCTCCTACTTATTCTTCACAATAAGTTTTTTACAAAAACCCTCCAGTAAACATCAAAATAAATTCTATTGCAGTTATCATATAATTTCATAGAGAAAATAACAGTGAAAATACGCACAAGAATCAATCACATCAACACAGTTATTTTTGGACAATTGTCGTCGGAAAAACCCAATGCGGGAAAACTAGTGCAACAGATGAGGGTTTATTTATTAATCTTCAACAATAATCTCTTTACAAGGAATGACTGGTAGAATAATCGAGAAACTTCCAAGAAAACACCTGAGATAATTTTCTCCTAATCTCTGGAGAAATTCTGACACCCACGAGGCTCTCTGGCCTCCACTACGTTAGCTCTGCGCAGGGATTGTGTGAGGATTGCGTCACAATTGTGCTACCTCTCTGTGCTATCCCTCTGCTGCTCTGCGTCCTTCTTCCTCAGCTCTGACTAATGCTGAAACCCTCCTTTTCGTCTGCCCTGCAACTCTCCCTCTGAAATCGAATTCTAAATTTTGAAGAATCGACTTCCCTCGGGTTACTGAGTATTTGCTCGACTTATCTTCAACTGACCCAAAAGTCTTCATTTATACTTTTCCTGTTGATAAATCAGTGACCATGATCTAATCTCTAATCAACGGCTAATATTAAAACAGACTTGTTCCTCATCACTTAGAAGCTTCTCACCCACATTAAATAATTTACTTTAATTATTTTAATTCCCTAAGTTTCAACTTAGGCTTCATTAAAAATAATTAATTATTTGAATAACTTGCATTGCGGGTGGAATTTATCCAAACAATTTCTCAATTTTTGGGTCTTGGAGATCTCGTGTGTTCTAGACCCTCCACAAAATTTCGGAGCTAGAGCACATCCGATGCTACCCAAAAAATCAACACTCCCTCTTAGAGAGGAAAGTGCTTTAGCAATACTTCCCACTAGAAGCATCACCCTGATCCACGACATTGGTCCTCTATGCTGCTAATGCTTGGTCTACTGCCCCTCATCTGCTGCGCTGCTGCTATTTGTACTACTGCCCATGATATTGTCACCATCACTGCCTCATTTGTACTGCGTCTCCCTCTTAAGTACTGCACCTATCCGTTTTTGCTATTGAAACGGATTCTTAATCATCCCCAACTTCTCCTTGAAATAAACAAACTTTGTTCTTCCCAGAGCCTTAGTGAGGATGTCTGCCACCCGTTCTCCTGTCGGAATGTACTGTAACTGTACTGCTCCTCGCTGGACACAATCTGTGATAAAATGACACCTGATGTCATTGTGCTTCAACCGATCATGAAACATCGGATTCTCAGAGAGCTTGATGCAACTCTGATTATCACATAAAATGTTGGTCGCTTCCATCCTTCTCCTGAATAGATTCACAAGCAGCTTCCTAAGTCATATGGCTTCACACGAAGCTGTGTTGGCTGCTATATATTCCGCCTCGGCTAAGCTCAGAGCCACAAACTTCTGTTTCCTATTGCACCAAGAAGTCATTCTTGATCCAATGCTGAAACAGTACCCAGTGGTACTCTTCCGATCGACCGAACTTCCAGCCGAATCTACGTCAATGAACTCGCTCAGTCTGATGTCATTGCCTTGGGTGTACTGTAATCCATGCTCGACTGTTCTTCGTATGTATCTGAGAACATGCTTCGCTGCTACCCAATGCGCCCTCTTTGGTTCCACCATGAACTGACTGAGGGTGTTGACTGCATGACAATATTTGGTCTCGTGTTAACTAGATACATCAGGGATCCTATGAGCTGTCTGTACAAGGTGGGATCAACTTCTTTATCCTCAGATGCATCAATATTCGTCCAGTTAGTGATCAATGGAGTAACCATGGGTCTACAGTCCTGCATCTTGAACCTCTTCAGAATTTCTGTAGCATACATCTCTTGTCCAAGGAAGATTTTACCCTTCTGTTGTCAAACTTCCAACCCCAGAAAATAATGCATCAATCCCAAATCCTTCATGTCGAATTCTGTAGCTAGGTTCTCCTTGAAATCCTTGATGAGCCTAGATGAACCTGTCAGGAATAGGTCATCTACATATAATACCAGAATTAGAGGCTCATCCCCTACTGTCAAATAGTAGAGATTAGGATCTGCGTCACTCTTGATGAATCCCATCTTCTGTAGGTAACCATCAATTCGACCGTACCAAGCTCTAGGTGCCTGTTTAAGTCCATACAAGGCTTTCTTAAGCCTGCATACATGAGTCTTTTGCTCATGTGTCTCAAAGCCCTCTAGTTGTTCAATTTGTACTTCTTCCTCTATCACCCCATTCAAGAATGCAGTCTTGACGTCCGTCTGGTGAATCTCCCACCCCCATCTGTGTTGCAAGGGATATTACAGATCTGATAGAAGTATACCTGGCTACTGGGGCGAAGGTTTCTTCGCAGTCTATCCCTTCCTTCTGAGCATACCCCTTAGCCACAAATGTGGCTTTGTATTTTTCCACGCTTCCATTTGCAGCATATTTGATCTTGTAGATCCATCTTGAGCCTACAACTGATCTGTCCTGAGGCCTCGGTACCACTTCCCAGACATCATTGGTCATGATGGAATTATATTCTTCCACCATTGCATCTATCCATAACTGATGTTGAGCTGCCTCCTGGAAAGTAGAGGGCTTTCCAACCTGAGCCACCAAAGCTTGGTACCTGTCAGGTTGTCTACACTACCTCTTCTCGTTTCTAGGTGCTCCGACAAATTCCTCTGTGTCTCTTAGAATCTATTGCAATTCTCGGCTCGTTCTTCCGCCGGTAGTGGGTGGATCTACCTGCTTCTCTTCTTGCAAATCTTCCTGAAGTAATACCTCTGGATTCTTATGCCTTGGAGAAGCATTGTGCTAGTTTTGGCTGGTCAAAGAGGCTGGACCAATGGATCATCTTCTGACTGCGTTTCAAAAGTCCTCTCCCAGGATTTCCCAAAGGCTCTGTCCTCCATGAACTTTACATCCTGCCGTACTACTATCTTCCTACTGCCATGAATGTAAATTCTATATGCCTTAGAATTCTCCCTATATCCCACCAAATATCCCTTTTCTGTAGTCTGATCCGATTTCTTCCTCTTTTCTATGGGTATATGGAAGTATGCCAAACTACCGAAGGTCCTGAAATGACTCACTTCTGGCTTTCTGCCAGTGAAGACACTCTCCGGTGTAATCTTAGCTAGTGCCTTGTGAGGAATCCTGTTCTGAACATACACGACTGCACTTCATGCTTCTGCCCATAGAAATTTGGGCATATCTTGATCATACAACATTGCCCTCACTGCTTCAATAGTTCTATTTTTCCTCTTTGCAATCCCCATTCAGCTCCAGATTATATGGAACGGTCCATTCTCTTTTGATGTTGTCCCTTGTGTAGAACTTAGTGAAGTTTTTATCAATATATTCTCCACCCTTATCTGAACACAATATCTTTATCCTCTTTCCTGTCAGATTCTCAACCAAAGCCTTAAACTCTTTGAATCGATCAAAGACCTCATCCTTGGTCTTTAGAAAGTAGATCCAAGTTTTCCTGGAATGATCATCAATAAAGGTGACGAAGTATTCAGCACCACTAAGAGCTCTGGTGGACATTGGTCCGCGGATGTCTGAGTGTATTAATCCTAAGACACTCTTAGCCCTACTGCTGCTTCATGAGTAAGTTGCTTTGGCATACTTGCCTCGTACGCACCCTCTACAAACATCATCCTGTTTGGTGCTCAACTCTGGAACTTCTGTGATGGTCTCTCTGAGAATTCTTAGAGCCCCATGGTGTAAGTGCCTCATCCTTTTGTGCCATAGCTCTTTCAAATCCTTCTCACCGCTGTTGCCTATCAGTGCCATTGGAGATTCAAGTTGTAGCTTATACAGTTTGTTGCTTCTGACTCCAATTTGGGCCTTCTTCTTCCAACTCGAGTGTTTGACATATACCTTCTTACCAACGAAGTATTCGTCATAGCCTTTGTTTTGTAGCTGAGATACAAAGAGAAAGTTCATCCCCAACCCTGGCACATGTTGAGAATTTGGAGGGTTGGTGATTAATTCAAATTCTCTTTTTGATAATTACTTGTGAGCTTACTTGATTTACTTATGTCTTCTCTTCTTAGCTTATTTAGTCTTCCATCAAGTCGATTACCAAAAATACAATAGGCACAAAGTTAGGCTCTTCGAGCCAGGGAAAAACCTCTCCCTCTTGGAGAGGAAAACCCACAAGAAATTCTTCTTATAGAATTTTCAAATGACAAGTACCGTGACCAAGACTTAGACCCTTGACCTAGGTATGCCTCCAAGACCTTGTCATTGCTTCTTTGTCGACCTCCAACGCTTATTCTTCTTTTCTGCACCAATCTACACTGACCCGCACTGACACTAGAGAACTCAGTCTCTAAGTTTATCTTCAAACACTACTTTTCACTGATTCAGATATTAGATACAAGATCATTCGAGATCTTATCTTTTACTTGGAATATCCTTGAATCTTCTTCTCTTGAGCAGCAATACCTTTCTTTTATGCACTGCATAGTAGGAAGGTAAATCACAGATCTACCTTCCTTACTTTCTCACACTTCAATTCAGAGTTTTTCTTATCATGACACTTGGACTACTCATCAACCTTATTACCATATAGAATATCATCCGAAAAAATCCTTCTCTTCAAACTTGTCACAATCCTTAAAACGCATAGGGGACAGTCTCAATTCCGCTTTTACTGTAGGATCATTTATCACAGGTTTGACTGTAAAATTGTCCGCAACGTCTTCTCATTGATCCACATTCATTATATCAAAAAACAATACCCAAAAACAAATCCACACTTTATCCTTAAACACTGCCTTTAATTTGCAATGATGACAGACTTCTTCACGCTGTAATTTCCTCAGACATGTCCGCAATTCCTGTCCTGAAATGGGCCGCAACTCCTTATATATATAGTGCTTAGTTCTGTCTTTTAGGCCGACCCTTCAACAATATTGTAGGCCGACTTCACCATTGTATATAGGCCGACTTTATTCACTGCTTATATGTTGTTCTTTGGAAGGTGTTTGATGCTGGATTTTCAAGGCTCACGTGTCACGGTTTGGAGCATACTTTGAGGACTAGACACTTCATACATGACTTCTTTAATAGGACATTTATGACCAGAAAAAAAAACCTAGAGGACATCAAGAAGAAGTCCTTTGACCTAAAACCTTGCTCATGAAACCCATGAGACAGGCATATCAAAAATATATATTATTATATTTGTCTTCTTCTTTACATAAATACATAGTTACATAGTCAGTATGAAGACTGATCCTAGTTCCACTTTTCAACACATGCAACACATTGGTGGCCCAAAGCCAATCTCCTGCATTAGTTTGAAAAACTATGGTACCTCTTCCAACATGGGTACATTTCTCTTTATTGGCCATGGTGATCTTGAAGTTCATTTGTTCTTCTTGGTAGCTTGAAAAACATTCTCGTATTCCTGTCATATGTGCAGAAGCTCCGCTATCAATACCAAATCTTTGATGAAGCAAAGCTTGACAAGCAAGCGAATTCTTCTTCCAACCTGGAAGCCAATACATAGATGTCATGATCCATCGCTTCTTTCATTCTTTCCTCTTTCTCAGGAGAAATGCGTGAACCCTTTCGAGTTTCTGCTCCAATAGCATCAAGACCACATTCCATTGCAGAATCTCCAACTCTGTTACTCGATCTTTGCTCTGTTACCATGTGAAAATTTCAAATCTGAAATTCTACTACAGTAACTGATTTGTTTCTCCTACTTATTCTTCACAATAAGCTATTTACAAAAATCCTTCAGTAAACATCAAAATAAATTCTACTTCAGTTATCACATAATTTCATAGAGAAAATAATAGTGAAATATACGCACAAGAATCAATCTCATCAACACAGTTATTTTTGGACAATTGTCCCTGGAAAAACCCAATGCAGGAAAACTAGTCCAGCAAATGAGGGTTTATTTATTAATCTTCAACAATAATCTCTTTACAAGGAATGATTGGCAAAATAACTGAGAAACTTCCAAGAAAACACCTGAGATAATTTTCTCCTAACCTCTGGAGAAATTCTGACACCCACGAGGCTCTCTGGCCTCCACTGCATCACATCTGTGTGATCCTTTGCACAGGGATTGCATGAGGACTGCGTCCCAGCTGTGTTGCCTCTCTGCATTGTCCCTTTGCGCTGCCCCTCTGCTGCTCTGCGTCCTTCTTCCTCAAGCTCTGACTGATGCTGAAACCCTCCTCTTCCTCAAGCTCTGACTGATGCTAAAACCCTCCTCTTCCTCTGCCCTGCAACTCTACTTCTGAAATCGAATTCTAAATTCAGAAGAATCGACTTCCCTCACTTTACTGGGTATTTTCTCGACTTATCTTCAACTGACCCTTAACTCTTCATTTATACTTTTCCGTTGATAAATCAATGGCCGTGATCTAATCTTTAATCAACAGCCGTGATCTAATCTTTAATCAACGGTTAAGATTAAAACACACTTGATCCTCGTCACTTAGAAGCTTCTCACCCACATTTAAGTTAATTCACTTTAACTATTTTAATTCCCTAAGTTTTAACTTAGGCTTCATTAAAAGTAATTAATTATTTGAATAACTTGCATTCCGGGTGGAATTTCTGCAAATGATTTCTGGGTCTTGGAGATCTTGTGTGTTCTAGCCGCTCCACAAAATTTCGGAGCTAGAGCACATCTGATGCTACCCAAAAAATCAACATTCAAGCCTGGGCCAAACCTTTCCCTCTTGGAGAGGAAAAACCGCAAGTAATTCTTCTTATAGACTTTCAGTTGACTAGTACCATGACCATAATACTGGCCCTTAACTATTGTATACCTCCAAGACCTTGTCACTCGCTCTTCTTGGCTCCTTATGATGATCTCCCTTTTCTGCACTACACTACACCACACTTCTAGGTCTCCTTATTGCTGCAACCCAGGACCAACCCACACTTCTTTGCACTTATTGCAGGTCTGTTCTTTGCTGAGGTAGCCTTTGGTTTGCTTGAAGTATGCGAGGTAAGTAGAACCCAAAACAGAGCTAGATGATCCATCTTTTCTTTGCTGCTTATCCTCCAATATTCGCATCAATTTCAGAGCCTTAACTCGCACTTTATTTCAGAACTAATCCGAACTTGATTGTATACAATGAGGCTGCAAACTTGTCTTATTTATAGGGACAATATTTCACTCTTTAGGCCAACATGACCTCTAGCTAGTAGGCCAACTTCATGGAGCATCCCTTAACGATAATCTGAGCCGACTTCAAGGAGCACTTTGACAAGGTCTTGAAGTATACTTTTACATCAATATTTGTCCTTTTACATGTGTAACATTACTTTATATACATGTCTCTAAATTATATTTATGACAAGGCGACAAACTCCTAAAGACATCAAGAAGAAGTCTTTGACCTAATAATAAAAACTCCTTGCTCATGAAACCCATGAGACAAACATTACAAAATACATTTTATTATCTTTGTCTTCTTCATTACATGAATTCATAATTACAATTCATTATGAAGACTGAACCTAGTTACACTTTTCAACACTCCCTCTTAACTAGGGAGGTATTCATAATGGTACATGGTCACTTTCAATTTGAAGAATCTCATAAGAAATATTTGATTGGTAATCCATCTGTTATAGCATCATATTATCTAGCATTGTCACGTAGAAAGGCCTTGACTAACAACTCCATCTCTCCACGATATCTTGAGGTACAATGCTGGTGAGACCAATGACTATAGACACCATCATCATTGTTAGATTTAACTTTCTAACGACTAGCTCTTAACTGCTAGTCTTAACGGCTAGTTCTTAACAACTAGTTCTTAACAACTAGTTCTTAACGGCTATTTCAGGGCAATGATGCATCTCCACTATTTATTCATCAAGATCGATTAGTTTCTCCACCTTGTCCTGAGGATGAACCACGTTTATTGGTTCGAAACATCGAACAAATCCTAATGATGTGATTAGTCCGAAAGACATTTATCTACCATCATCATTGTCTCCAACGTACATACTCCACCCGGGTGTTCACCGAGTATGACCTCATAGGACTATTCTTAATTCTCAAAGAGTATCCATCCTTTGACAACTACTCTTTTCATGGATGCTTTAATACATCTCACAGAGTATTGGATGCCAGATAATTACCTAATCTCACATTCTGTCTTCCAGAATGATGTGTCTATGTCTCCCTCTCAACTAGGAAGAATCCATTCACCATGTGTCTACATTCCTATTCATGGCCTGCACTAAGACTTACAACTGTTAGTCCTGGTCTAGTGCATAACACGTGAGACTGAAAAACACAATTGTCACTCCCTCTTAACCAGGGACCTACAACAACAATGATGAAAAACATCCAACTTCTCATGAAGTACTCCTTCCATCGATGTCATGAATTGAGGAGCCTTCAATTTTTGGATTTCTTCTTAGGGCACAGATCTTCCATCACTTTCATCCAAGAGCCATGTCTTCTATCAGAAAGTGATCCATCAATCTTCTCATCTAGTCTAGCTTCATGTTATGCTGCTTTCTTTCAAACCATATATCTTCCAAGGATCTTTCATCCTGCCATATGGTTATCAATTTGTGGAAGTCATCTACTTCCATTTGGCAACCTTGCATAAGCTCATCAGATGTTATTCAATTATAAATATGATTACCTTAAATCAAAAGTTACCTTAGTGATGATCTTTCACCATGACATCTTCTTGTAGGCATCAATATCGTTTCTTTTTCAGATTGATACATCTCCTAAAGATATGCATTGTCAAGGGTCTCCATCCTTTCCAGACTTCTATCAGAGTCTACATATCTTCCCAGGAGATTTTCTAGTCAAGTCTTCTTGGCTTCATTGGATATTGACTGCCCTTTTTCATGATTGCATTTTTTCGCGATCTCTTCCTTTCTCTTCCACACAATTTTATTTCATTCCCGGAACTTCCAAGGTGCAGCTCCTTGATAGTATATAATCACCTCATATTCCATATGAGGACATATTATGTTGATTTCATCTGGTGTGAAACATGTCTATTGACAACCTGTACATCGGAAGAGTTCCTGCTTTCTTTGATCATACTTCTTCTACCTGTGACCATATGATTTGTCTATATAGCATCTAGTGTCAACATGAATATATATATATGTACCTCATTTCTTTTCTTTGTGTCATCCTACAGCAGATTTCCTTGGAGTGAAGAGTTTTATTCCCTTAACCTGCTTCGTCAATATGTCATCATTTCTAATCCATAATTCTGTAAGTTAGAATTTCTCAAGGAAACCTATTGCTTTCTTTCTAACCAGTGAGTCCAAAGAGGACTCCATTAGAAAATGTCAGCATCTGTTTCCTTATTGATTATGTAATATCCCGAATGGATATAAACAACAATATAAAGCACATAAACAAGACATACAACAACTAGAGAGAGATCATAAGAAAAACAGACAATATGGAGAACGCTGAGCCATTTTATTAATACTGAGAAATGGAATGAGTACAAAAGGTGATCACAATGGTGGCACCTTGGCTTGCACTAGGCAAGCGTAGAAATACTCTCAAAAGATGACCCAAAATGGTTGCTCCCTCAAAGATTGCATAATCTCTAGTGCTGCTGGTACTGCTACTGTGTTGTTGCTACTACTGGAATGAACTGACAAATTGGGGTTGCTCCCCACCTCAGAAAATTGTGAAACTTTGGGAATGGCCTCTCCACCCAATACCCAGAAAAGTCCTGAAAGCTTTCTGGAAATGTTTGACCTCCGAAAATGACTCCCTTGAGACACTACGCTATTCCCCAATGAGAAATGCTGGCCCTGAATGATCTGCTGCAAATAATGGCCTCCGACTCTACCAAAATGCTGGAATAGGGAAGGGTTGACCCCTCTCCAACTCTCCCGGGATGAATCCTCTGATAAACCCTCAATCGGGAACCACCTCCTTCCAAGACTACGTCCTCCCTCTCACTGACTGTGCTGTCTCTTCCAGTGAATGCTCCCAACTGTGGCTGCTGCAACTCTCTCTGACAAAACAAAGGTGGAACTCCTCACCCGAGCAGGCACTCGAAGTCCCCGGGACTGAGGTTGGGATCTCTGCATGGAGACACCCAATGTACTGAACAGTACGTGCAGACTTTGCTCAACAGCAAGCGTGCTCAATGTCAAAAGACAAATAACAAAGATGCATAATCAGAATGAATGAAATGAGGAGACCCTCTCCATTTTTATGCTTGGAGAGCCTTGCTCTCACCTAGGCTCCACCATCAACTGCACTGTCTCCTTGAGCCACGTTGTCCCTTTCTCTCTGCGCTGGCTTGGGCCCACATTGCCTACGCTGTCCTTTTCCCTATGCTGCCACTTCGACCTTTAGGCCCCACGCTGCCAATAAATCATGTTTCTCAAGTGACTTTAGGAAATGCTTTTATCCTAAGTGTGAGTTAAGTGTCCCTCTTCACCCACTTTATTTCTAACTTAACTTTATTAAAGTAAAGTAGTCAAAAATTAATATTTCCAATTAGCTATTGCTAATTGGGAATATTACAGTCCTCTCCGGCAAAACGTTGCTTGTGCTCAAGCAACTGCAATGATGGATGCTGCAAAACCTTCTCACTCTCCCAAGTGGCATCCTCATTTGGTAGGTTCCTCCATCTCACTAGGTACTCCTTGACTGTCGTGCTCCGTCGCTGCCTCTCCCTAGTGTCAATAATGGCCTTTGGCTGTAGCACTAGATGCCCCTCATCATCAGTGGGTGGAAGCTCCTTTGTTACAGTCACCTGCTGTCCCAGTGCCTTCTTCAGGCATGACACATGAAAAATGTTATGAATCCTGCTACCCGTGGGCAGCTCCAACTCATATGCAACCTCTCCAATCCTATGTGTCACCCTGTATGGTCCATAAAAGCGGGCTTGAGCTTTTCAGCTCCCTTCTGCTTCAGCGTGAATTTCCGATATGGCTCCAATCGTAGGTAGACCAAGTCCCCTACCTCAAACTGTCTCTCAACACGTCCCCTATCGACATACAACTTCTGTTGATTCTGTGTTGTAGCTATGTTATCCTTGAGAGCTCGGAGTATATCCTGACTCTCTTGGATCCAATCCTTGGCCCTAGGGGCCTTGCTAACACCAAACATCACGTTAGCAGAAGATAAAGCATGATACCCATATAAAGCATAAAATGGAGACATATCGATAGACGTATGATGAGTGGTGTTGTAACAGTACTCTCCCAAATGCAACCATCGTAACCATGCCTTCTGTGGCTCGCTGTCATAGTTACGCAAGTAGCCTTCCAACATTTGTTCACTATCTCCGTCTCTCCATCCGTCTGTGGGTGGTAACTAGTACTCGGGGTCAACTCAGTACCCACCAAACGGAAAAGCTCCTGCCAAAACCCGCCCATGAAGCGGCTACCCCTGTCACTGACAATGGTCTTTGGGAGACCATGCAATCTGAAAACATCCCTGAAAAATAACTCCGCCACTTGTGCTGTAGTGTAACGTGCTGATATGGTGAAGAAATGTGCATACTTTGTCATCCGATCAACAACTACAAATATGCAATCCTTGCCCTGTACAGTGGGCAACCCTGTGATGAAATCCATTGAAATACTCTCGCATTTCCCCTCAGGTATGGGAAGAGGCTGTAGTAACCTCGCCGGATGGTTCATCTCCCCCTTGTTGCGCTGGCAAACTTCGCACTCCCTGACATGCCGGAGTATGTCCTCTTTGAGGCCCTTCCACGAGAACCTCTCTCTGATGGCCCTATAGGTCTTGGTGAATCCCTGGTGGCCTAATAATGGTGAGTCATGTGAGGCGTGCAATATCTTCTCCTTGAGCTTGGAGCTCTCGGTCAAGAAGATCCTGTCCCTGAAGTAGATCACCTCATCCATCACCCTGTACCTGTCATCTGTAACCTGTCACAGGCAAAACGGTCCTTGGAGTACTCTACCAAAAGTTGAGCCCTCCAGTCCGTATCCAAACTCATCAAGGACAACGCTGCCGGACTGCGTGAAAGTGCATCGGCCACCACGTTGTTCTTCCCCTTGACATAATCGATGTCAAAATCATATGCCTGGATCTTGCTGACCCACTTCTGCTGCCTCTCCTGCAACTGCTTCTGCTCTAGAAAGAATCGGAGCCTATTGTGGTCTGTTTTCACTCTGAACCTGTTCCCTACCAAGTACTGCCAAAACTTGGCCAATGCATGCATGATGGCTAACATCTCCTTGTCGTATATAGCATACAACCTCTCATGCGGCAACAACTTCCAGCTCTCGAAAGCTATGGGGTGGCCTCCCTGCATCAAAATTGCGCCTAACCCCTCCCCTCGTGCATCAAACTCTAGGACAAAGGGCTGCGTAAAATCCGGCAATGCCAAAACCGGATAGCTTCTCATCACCTCCTTGAGTTTGTCGAAGGCCCTCTGTGTTGTATCCGTCCAACTAAATGCCCCCTTTTTGGTAAGGTTTGTAAGGGGTGTAGCAAGCTGGGAAAATCCCTTGACGAACTTTCGGTAGTAGGTGCATATACCCACGAATCTCCAAAGCTCCGTCACATTCTTCGGCTCTGGCCAATCCCTGATGGCCCTGATCTTCTCCTCGTGGACTCTCACTCCGTCCACCCCAATAATGTGCCCCAAGTAGAGCATCTTTGTCAGCCCAAACTCGCACTTGGAGAGCTTAGCATAGAATTGTTTCTCTTCCAATATGCGTAATACAACCTCAATAGGTTGTAGGTGCTCCTCCCATGACCTGCTGTAAATCAAGATGTCATCGAAAAACACTAACACAAACTTCCTCAAATGACTGTGGAAGATGTGATTCATGCATGAATTAAATGTGGCTGGAGCATTGGTCAGCCCAATAGGCATCACCAAAAACTCAAAGTGACCATAATGACATTTGAAAGCGGTCTTGGGAATATCATGCTCCCTCACGTGAATCTGATGGTACCTGGATTTCAAATCAATCTTCAAGAAGAACTTCGATCCCCTCAGCTCATCCATCAACTCATCTATCCGTGGGATGGGGTGCCTGTTCTTCATGGTTTTCTTGTTTAGGGCCCTGTAATCAATGTACATCCTTAGTGTGCCATCCTTCTTCTTCACCAACACCATTGAAGAAGCAAAGGGGCTAGTGCTAAGACAGATGTGCCCAAGAGCTAAGAGCTCATGGATGGCCCTCTTAATCTCATCCCGGTAGGCCTTAGAATGCCTATAAGGTGTAGTGATGACAACCTGGATACCCTGCTCCAACTCAATCGTGTGCTAAAACCCCTGATCTGGCGGCTGCCGTGGTGGTATCTCTTCGAAAACCGTGGAATATCTGTCTAAAATGGACTGTACATCTAGGTGTACGGCCTGCCCTATAGATCCTGCCTCTGAAACACGCAGCTCCACTGCCCACTCTATGTCTCCCTTCCGGAAATCTGCCTCCATCCAGTGTGCTGAAACTGTCAGTGGTGGGTAGGTGTGCATACCTTGAATCTTCTCGTGCCTCCCAGTCTTCTTATTTGTCCACTCCATCTCCAAGGTCTCCCAATCAGTGGTGACCTTCCCTAGCGTGATCAACCACTGCACCCCCAGTATCACGTTGGTGTCCGGAATGTCCACCACGAAGAAGTGATCCGTCAGGGTGTAAGTCGCCATAGTCACTGCCAAGGCTGGCACATATCTAGCACACTGCATGCTCCTGTAACCTGGAACCAGTACCGAAAATCCATCAAAGCTCTCCGTCGGTATGCCCCTCCGCTCTACCAATTGGGCATCAATAAAATTTTGGGTGGCCCCACTGTCCACTAATACGGAAACACATTGTCCCCGCACTATGCCTCAGACATGCAGTGTCAAGTATTTGGGAACTCCACGCAAAGATGCAAGGGCTCCCCCGGTAGGTGCAAATGCTGCACCTCCTGCTCCTGGTGGTGGAGGTGGCTGGTGATCCCCTCTCTGCGTTGTACTAATGCCTCCTGCCTCTATCTCCTCATACTCCTCTTCCCCACTACTGTTGGAGAAGACCTCAATGTAATGTGCCTTCCCTGTGGCACAATGGTGTTTGGGTGCCCATGGCTCCTGGCATGTGAAACATAGCCTATTCCGCCTCAGATCTCTCCTGGTCTCATCATCCACCGGCCCTCTGCCCTGGTTCCCCTTTGGAGGTGGAATCCTCACGTCCTTCCCCTTCGGCTGGCATGCCGGTCTCTGGGGAAAAGGAGCTCTAGTCCGGGGTAGTGCATCCTGCAAATCCCGAGTCCTCCCAACTGCATCATGGAGTGTAGCTGGCCTCGTCGATCTGACTAATCCCCGTAGAGGCTCTGCCAATCCATCTATGAACATATAGATTATCCGGGTTGCGGATAAATCAGGCACCATCACGGAAAGTCTCAAGAACTCTGAAATGTATGTGTCCAGACTTCCGGTCTGCTTGAGCTTAGTCAGCTCAACAAAGTGCTCCTCTGGATCCCTCCGATCAAATCGCTCTATCAGCGTTCGTGTGAACTCGTCATATGCTGTCACTCCTAAGTGTCCCAGCGTAGCCATCCCGTGAAACCACCAGTCATGGGCCTCACCCTCCAGGTGCAGCACTGCCACCTTGATGGCCTCTGGCTTTGCCATTTGGTTAAGCTGGAAATATATATCCAACTTCTCCACCCAAGCCTTTGCCGAACACTTGGATGATCTGTCAAATGTCGGTAGATAGAATCTACCTACAGTGCGTTGTACATCCCCGTCATGTGAGTGCCTGTTTCCCCTGTGATTGTTGCGGGGTCTGTTGTCCCGCTTGAGCTGAATGAAATCATGAAATGTGAGGGCATTTCCGAACTCCTGACCGTAGGACTGATACTCAGCAAAGTAATCTCCCATGTGTGCCAGTTCCTGCTCCTGCTGTGCTCCTGCCCCAGTGTCTGCGGCAAGAAACGTAGGCATCGTGGAATGGGGAGGTGTGTGTGATGTCATCTGTTGCGCTGTGATGTGCTCTTGTAAGTGATGGGATGTACCCGAGCCCTCTCCGATATGGAAACCCCTTGGGGTCTCACGCTGTCTAGACTCTGCCGTGAACCTTTGCCCCATCTCTTCTATTCGTCTTGACAAATCCTGCACTGATTTGAGGAGAAGTTCCCCAAACTCCTTCCCGGCATCTCTTTCCATCGCCATTGATTCCTCCTATTCTGCGTCCACTACTGGAACACTGTCACCTTCCCCGAAGGTGATCTCTAACCTCCGCTCCTGGTCTCTGTACTTCCTCCGTCGGTAACAAATGTATGGTCTACCTGTTGGTGTCATAGACAATCTACTCCACAGGCTAAGCCAAGTCTATGAGCTCCGATACTAGTATAATATCCCGAATGGAAATAAACAGCAATATAAAGCACATAAACAAGACATAGAGCAACTAGAGAGAGATCATAAGAAAAATAGACAATATGGAGAACGCTGAGCCATTTTATTAATACTGAGAAATGGAATGAGTACAAAAGGTGATTAGAATGATGGCACCTTGGCTTGCACTAAGCAAGCGTAGAAATACTCTCAGAAGATGACCCGGAATGGCTGCTCCCTCAAAGACTGCGTAATCTCCAGTGCTGCTGGTACTGCTACTGTGCTGCTGCTACTACTAGAATGAACTGACAAATTGGGGCTGCTCCCCACCTAGGAAAATTGTGAAACTTTGGGAATGGCCTCTCCACCCAATACCCAGAAAATCCCAGAAAGCTTTCTAGAAATGGTTGACCTTCGAAAATGACTCCCTTGAGACACTACGCTATTCCCCAATGAGAAACTTTGGCCCTGAATGATCTGTTGCAAATAATGGCCTCCGACTCTACCAAAATGCTGGAATAAGGAAGGGTTGACCCCTCTCCAACTCTCCCCGGCTGAATCCTCTGATAAACCCTCAATCCGGAACCACCTCCTTCCAGGACTACGTCCTCCCTCTCACTGACTACGCCGTCTCTTCCAGTGAATGCTCTCAACTGTGGCTGCTGCAACTCTCTCCGACAAACAAAGGTGGAACTCCTCACCCGAGCAGGCACTCGAAGTCCCCCGGGGCTGAGGTTAGGATATCCGCACGGAGACACCTGATGTACTGAACAGTACGTGCAGCCTTTGCTCAACAGCAAGTGTGCTCAATGTCAAAAGACAAATAACAAAGATGCATAATCAGAATGAATGAAATGAGGAGACCCTCTCCCTTTTTATGCTTGGAGAACCTTGCTCTCACCTAGGCCCCACCATCAACTGCGTTGTCTCCTTGAGCCACGTTGTCCCTTTCTCTCTGCGCTAGCTTGGGCCCACATTGCCTACGCTGCCACTTCGACCTCTAGGCCCCATGCTGCCAATAAATCATGTTTCTCAAGTGACTTTAGGAAATGCTTTTATCCTAACTATGAGTTAGGTGTCCCTTTTCACCCACTTTCTTTCTAACTTAACTTTATTAAAGTAAAGTAGTCAAAAATTAATATTTCCAATTAGCTATTGCTAATTGGGAATATTACAGATTATTGAATGATGACCTTTATCTTGATGACTGCTTTCTATAAATGTTGTTTTCGGTGAGGTTCCCAGGAGCCTCTTAGATGTCACATATGTTTTATAGACATCCTCCTACAATGAGTGCTCCTTCTTCAATGCTTCCATCATGATGTCAATCCTAGAGTGATGCATTTATCTAATATACCATGCTTCCTAACAACCTGATAGATACCTCTTAAAGAGGAACATGATCTTAATTTTAATATAGATATTTCACTTCTTCTTTCTTAGGCTTCTTTGAATCTAGTTCTACCATTTTTCTGATGATATGGGCTTCTTCCTTTTTCCTCTTGTCCTCATTAGATTTTTGGGACAATCTTTCATTACACCCATAGCATCGTATCTTATCCATGTTTCATCTTTTCTTCTTGAGGACCAAACTTGCCGAAGCTTCCCTTTCTCCTTAATATGGCAGCATATTCCTGATTCTCTTTATATGATCCTATATACACTTTAGATTTTAACCTTGTCTCTTTTAATTCTCACAAAGACCACAAATTCTGGAATGGTGTTGCTTCTTTCTTTCCATAAATGCTTGAAGTGAAGTTTTCGCATCCCCTGGCAGAGCATTCAGCACCATTGTATTTATTTCTCTATCAGACATTTCTTCTCCCAATTCCTGCAATTGATCTTGTATTTCGAAAATCTTTATGAAGTTATTTCCTCCTCTCTAGACATCTCCAACGTGAATAGTTCTTGTCTTGGAGATATTACTTCCCCTGCAGTACTTACAGAGAACTGCTCCACCATTTTGTCATATATATCTTTTGAACATTATATTTTGATACATAGGGAATGAGAGAGTCTTTTATGGATTCTATAAGAATCCTTTGGACTCTTATGTCTCCCTTCATGTATTTGGCATGAATTCATTGTCCTTTTATTTTCATGCAAGAAAGTTTGAAACCCTAACCAGTTTGTTTCTTTCTTTGCAAAAAGGCATTTTTGATAGATTCATATGAAGTCATAAGATACTTACTTGAGTAGATGATTTTCTTCTTCTTCCTTGTTGATGATGATGTAGATAGAAGCTCCCTCTTAGATGACTCTTTTAAGAGTGGTGTAAAACATTAGATCACCTTGGATCCTTGATGATGTTGATGATCAAGGATGATGACTTCATCAAGGTGGCTTGATGATGTCTCTAACAATGTTGATTTGACTTCAACACCAAATAGTTGTTGATGGTGATGGCTTCTACATGGTGTCCTTTTTCTTGAGATGGCTTTTCCAAAAACTGCCTCTTAGAACTGAAGAGTAACTCTTCAATGTGGATCTCTAACTTTTGCTTTATAAAAAAAAATTGATTCTTGATCTCTTGATACTGGAGTGTCTTCTTTTCAAAGAGCCCTTTCTTGTCTTCAACACCTTAGCTCTGATTCCATGTTGAGAATTTGGTATGACGTAGTTTAATTCAATTCTCTACTTGATAATTACTTGTGAACGTATTTCTCTTGCTTAGGTCTTCTATTTATTAGCTTATTAGGTATTTCATCAAGTCAATTATTAAAACACTAAAGACACAAGATTTTGGCTCTTCAAGCAAGGGCCAAAACCTCTTTCTCTTGGAGAGGAAAACCTGCAAGTAATTCTTCTTATAGACTTTCCGTTGACTAGTACCATGAACATAATACTGACCCTTGACTCTTGTATACCTCCAAGACCTTGTCACTTGATCTTCTTGGCTCCTTATGATGATATCCATTTTCTGCACTACACTACACCACACTTCTAGGTCTCCTTATTGCTGCAACCCAAGACCATATATGTGAGACTCCTCTTGTTGTGATAGGCCTCGGCCTTCCTGAAGTGCATCCGAGCTCTTGTAGTCTAGGACTGATCTCTTTTACGCTGTGATTACCTTATTTCCTCATTGTGCTTATCCTCGACCTTTCTGAGATCTTCGTAGCATGGAGTGAAACTAAAACAGAGATGAGTATGCCCTTATCCCTTTGATGACAGTCCTTTCTTCGCACTTATTGCAACTTTGTTCTTTGCTGAGGTAGCCTTCGGTCTGCCTAAAGTATGCAAGGTAAGTAGAACCCAAAACAGAGCTAAATGATCCCTCTTTCCTTTGCTGCTTATCCTCCAATCTTCGCACCAATTTCAGACCCTTAACTCGCACTTTATTTCAGAACTAATCCGAACTTGACTGTATACAATGACGCTGCAAACCTATCTTATTTATAGGGACAATCTTTCACTCTTTAGGCCGACATAACCTCTAGCTAGTAGGCCGACTTCATGGAGCATCCTTTAACCATAATCTAAGTTGACTTCAGGGAGCACTTTGACAAGGTCTTGGAGTATACTTTTACATCAATATTTGTTCTTTTACATGTGTAATATTACTTCATATACATGACTCTAAATTATATTTATGACAAGATGACAAACTCCTAAAGACATCAAGAAGAAGTCTTTGACCTATAATAAAATCTCCTTGCTCATGAAACCCATGAGACAAGAATTACAAAATACATTTTATTATCTTTGTCTTCTTCATTACATAACTTCATAATTACAAGTCATTATGAAGACCGAACCTAGTTACACTTTTCAACACTCCCTCTTAACTAGGGAGGTATTCATAATGGTACATGGTCACTTTCAATATGAAGAATCTCACAAGAAGAGTTTGATTGGTAATCCATCTGTTATAGCATCATATTATCCAACATTGTCACATAGCATCTTTTATAGCATCATATTATCCAAGAACATCAACCCCCCCACAAGTTGTCTATATTCTGAAGGATTTGCCAATTCGGGCCCAACAATACTTCCACACAACTTCTTGAAGTTGAGTTCCATCGGAGTAGTCACAGACTTGCATTCCACCATCCCACATTTCTCTAACAACTTCACAATGTATTTTCCTTGAGAAAGGAAAATCTCGCCTGGATTTTGCCAGACCTCCAAGCCTAGGAAGTAATGCATCAGTCCTAGGTCCTTCATCTTAAATTTAGAAGTCAACTCCCTCTTGCATTGATAAATGAGAGGGTCTCCACCAATTAAAAAGGGATCATCAACATAAAGGACCAAAATAAGAGGCATGTCCTTATCAACCTTGGAAGTAGAGGTTTGGATCAACATAGCTCCTTGTAAATCCCAGCTTCATAAGATAGCTATCAATCCTTTTTATACCAAGCCCTGTAACCCACCACCTGTGGATAGTGTATATCGGAGAAATTTTTTCTCCTAGATGGTCCTCAGCCGACAGCAGTAGCCCCTTGGAGCTACCAGATAGCTCAATGTGCCATTGTCTCCGCCACCTGAGCCAGCCATGTGGTCCCTCGACCACTTGTCATGAATGTATGTTTGAAGGTGGGCCTCCCGACCCCGTAGGTATGGCTTGTCATTGGCATAGTTGAGTAATTTTCTTTACTTGTCATGGGCACTCTTGGGCATGGATTGGTGGGGGGATTCGGTGGAAAGAGTGGGCTAGGCTTGTATTCTTGTCTCTTCTGCCCGATTTCGTGGTTACCCTTGTAACCTAGTCCCATGGGATCTCCTTATTGACCATTTGGCTTTTGGGTTGGAACTACATGGGAAATCTCGATTTTGGTTGCATGGTTCCGCTTCCTGATAGCACCTACATCTCTCCCGTTCCACTCAATTTAGCCCTATTCATCTATTTTCCCATCCGGGTCCAAATGTGTCCACTGGGTCCACACAAGGTTAGCCTCCCCTTCTCCTTGTCCACACCTTGGGTCGAGCCTGGAACAATGCCCCGGAGGTTGATGCAACTAAAAAGAAAAGAAAAAGCATAATTTGGCCACTCTCAACAGAAAATGTACCACAAAATAAAAAAGATGGTTGGGACATACAAATTTAGCACATGGGCAAAAGCCAAACATGAGCTCTACCCCTTATCCATGGCCATCACCCTGCTTCCTATGGGCCCTAGATGAGCCCCTTCTATCATTAAGGAACCCATGATTGTCCCAACTCCTGGTGGGCATTAAGCTGCCCCACCTTGAGGGGGTATTCACTACTACATATTACACATCATGCTCTCATCCCCTGGAGCCCCTAGCAGTTATGAAGGCATATGGAGAAGGGTGGAAAAACAAAGGCTGAGGTAACTCATGTACCACAATTTTCTCCCTCATACACTCATATACCCAGGTGTGGGCGTCCCTTATTATAGATACCCTTGCACCTTGACATGTGGTTTGGATGATTCCCCTGATCCCCACTCCATTCCATTATTATATCATTTGCCACCTACCATTTTAGGGATGTACCACGAACATGTCTCCCCCTTTAGAGGTTGAAACCACCTAATAGGGTCCTTGGCTAACCCCCTATTGAGCTTGGAGACACTTGTACATGCCAAAGCCCACTATGGAAGGGCATGCCACCATGAAGTTCCCTATTGATTCCATGACTTGTAATCTCTTTTACTTGATTATTTCTAATGATTTTTTTATATTGGAGGGCAAGGGGATGCATTGGATCTTATGCAGGATTGAAGGTGGATTCCCATTTGGGGCTTTGTCTCCCTATACGGGGTCCTAGCCCTCCATAGGACCACACTGGCACTTGTAGGGTGAGCGTTGAGAGCCATGAGCCTCCACCATAGCCAATATTACTTCATGGATCCCCAACAACGCTCGTTGGTTGCTCCTATTCCACCTTTTGTATGAGGATGATGCGCTTGGTTCACCATGCCCAACTGACTCCACAAATGTGCTATACACTTGGCATATGTTCTAGGATCTAAAGGATTGTCCCCCACTGCAGAGAGAGGCCTTATGTCATCATTCCAGCCCTTACAGACAGTCTACAAGCACTTCCGATCCGTTTGGAGACCCGTGAAGGTGACCTTGTGCCCCCACACGCACTTGGGAGCACCACAGGTTATTGCTTGGAAAACAAGGGGCCAACCCCTTGTCCACTATGGCTGGAGTCCATTTCTACACCATGGCACCCTTTGGACTTCATTAGGTCTCCACAAAGGCCCAATGACACTTTGTTGATCATGCGATCCTCTTGAGAGGCTTATTCATGTATTATTGAGCTATTTGGCGGGCTTGCCACCAAAATTTATTGTTATTTTGCACATTATTTTATTCTAGGGGCTAAATTAGGCCAAATTAGCTAAATCGAACTCATTATACATCGTATAAATAGATGAGAGTTGATTCATTCTCTCATCATCACTTGGATTGGATCATTCCCTCTTGTGAGATTTTTGCTATCCTTCTTGGAGGACGAATTTGGATGAATGGATGAATTTTGATGTTTGGATCTCTTTCATTTTGTCTTGGAGCTTCACTATTGGCATCTAATGATGATTGAATATACTCTTTCTTTGTAATATTCCTAATTAGCACCGCTAATTGGAATATTTCATTTTTGTATAGTTTTGCCGCCTTTAGTTAAATTAATCCTAGGCCTACGAGATCTCCACACTTCTGGCTTTACCATGTATCCCATCCTGAGATTCCTAGGCCTAATCAAGGGTATTCACCACTGAGATTTACCGTTTATCCCACTATTCATTGGCCAATGTATTCCTAGGATCAATCGAGATGTTCACATTCAGGCTTAACGTGCATCCCTCCATTTACCGGTCAAGGGATTCCTAGGACTTTTGAAAAATATTGATACCACCTCACTCAGCTTCAAGTCCATATGGAAATCCAGTTCAACCAAATATAAGAGAATGCACCACACCATGGCTATCCAAAAATGTCAATGCAATGATGAAGAACACTATCACACTTGGAAAATTTAACCCATGCTAATGACAACAAGAGAACCAAGAGCATTGTTATGCAGATAAATCCTTATTGCGAACAAGAACAATCTCCCTAGTATCCTAAGGATATCTAGAAACAAACAACCAAATTCAAACCATTTTCTCTAGATCATTTGTGATTCAGAATTATTAATAACAAAGTACAAGGACGTGCCCCAACCTGAAGTCCAATGCTTTCTGAAATCTTCTATCCAGTGCTCCAAAAGAGGTCACTTCAGCATGTGAAACCTACAATCAAAGACAGATAAAAGGACTAAAAGCACCTGCAAGATATAATAATTGAGAAAACACTAATCTATATTAGTGATCAAGGAATCTAAGAATTGAATTACTCAAATAGATATATGAACAATTCAATGAGAAAATGGAATCCATTTGTATTAACTTGCATAATAATAAGTAACCTTACAACCTATCGCCTTGATGTTATACAAGTTCTTCCAGGGTCCTTAAAAACCGTCCTCTCTCAGATTGACAAGCCTTTTTCTCTCTGAACTAGCATGAAGTTATGGACATGAGTGTGTGATCATTCTCACATCAAAATGGCTAGTATAGAGAGTATGCTCCCTTAATAATTTCTTTAGAAATTACCACATGTCTATCTACCCTTGAGACTGAAACATGAGCTTAATTTATAGGGAAATGGAGGTAGTTTCAGTTCCATGAAGAGGGGGATAGATTCCTTTCATGAAGGGATTTGAGCTCCATATACTAAGGGATAAACTCCATGAGTGAAGGGATAGATCTCATGAACTGTAAAGGATAAATCTCGAACTTAACGTGCTTCTAGAAGCTTCCAGTTGGGAGAATATTCGATCAGTTGGGCTTCTAGAACTTACTTTT
This sequence comes from Pinus albicaulis, assembly GCA_034641835.2. Lineage (NCBI taxonomy): Eukaryota > Viridiplantae > Streptophyta > Pinopsida > Pinales > Pinaceae > Pinus > Pinus albicaulis. The sequence continues at coordinate 1,452,318,960 of CM076578.1, forward strand.
TCATTTATTTAATTGTGTATGGGGGTCCACAGGTTTTATAAGCAAGACGTGCAGTATGTGCCACAGGATATAGAGCAAATATCTGTGGATTCATAGGAAAGAGCTAGGAAAAGTGCGGAGTTAGACTTTTTAGGGTTTTAATGAGCTTTTCTCCAATTCCAAGACTTAGTTTAGGAACATTAGGGTTTTTGACCTCCAAGGGAGCATAATATAGGTATTGATGAACCTATATAGACAGTCAAATGTCATGGTGACAAAATAACGTGTAAGAAGCACACACACACACACACACAACCATGCATTCCAAAAATAGCAAGGAAATTATACATGAAGATTGATACGTGCAAGTAATCTCATTGTAGATGCTTGATATTGCTCTTCCTTGCTTGATCTTTGATTTCCTTTTTTCCTTCTTTTCTTTTCTTTATCCAATGTTGAAGTGCTCCATGAAAACTCTAATTTTCCAAGACTATGAGAAAGAGAGAATAGAGAGAGAGCTCCAAAACTGAATTGACAAAAGGTTACACTACAAAAAAGGTACCAACTGATTATCTGAAGCCTTTTTATTAATGAGGCCTCTATTTTCTTCCTTTTCCTTTATTTTAATTCATTTTCCTCCTCACATGAAACTTGTGACCTTTCACCTTCCTTTTTTCCTATTTTCCATTATTTTCATAAATAAAATTCCAATTAATGCCACTTTAACTTTCCAGAGCCTTTTCCATTGTCTTTGCCAATTTCCATAGCCATAATAAACCAAATGAACACCCACACTAGGATGTTTTTCCAACATTAAACTTGGAATAAGTGTCCTATAATCGTGGCTATTATTTTTCCTTTATTAACTTTTTACATGGATTTTGACCAAGGTTGTTACACCTAATTCTGTAATATCCCAAAGGAGAGAATGCAATAATACTGAAACACAATATAAGAACTGCAACAAAGTAAACAATAAATATATATACACATCAGAATGCATAGAAATAGCTGAGCCATTTTATTATATTGGAGGTGAAAAAGAAAGTACAACAGTGCTAAAAATTTGAGACACTCAAGCCATAAGGGGGCCCTAGAATCACCCTGCAATTATTTCCCAAGAGGGACTACGTAATTGCTGAACTGCTAGAAGGTAAATTGCGATGTCCCTGCTGCAACTGTTGGGTCTCCAACTGCCTGAAAGATAGAAATTCATATCTAGGCAGAATGAGAGCTCCGATGATGCTGAAATTGTAGATCAGGGCTCAATGATGGATTCCCAAGATAACGCAGAAAGGGTTTCTTAGATCTGTAAGTCTAAGAAAACCACCCTCTTAAGGCTTCACATATATGCTGCTAGGGATGCAAATCTGAAGATAGATATGATGATATGATGTTTGCAATGATGCGCAATCAGATCTATGGAATAAGGGCTAACCCTTTCTCTAGATCCTTGGGCTAAAAGCTAAAGATCTAGCTCCTCCAATCTCCTCCACTGAAAATAGCCGCGGGATGAACAACAACTTCAGAAAATTGCATTGTTGGAGAGGGAAGCTCAATATCCTACTGCTGGATGTGTCAAATCAGCTCCTGAATGATGGAAACAATAGATATAATGTGAGGAGATGATCCCTCATAGGATTTCCAGCTGAAATACTAGAAACTTCCTTCCTCCAATAGATCTACAGGACTGAATTGTGCAATCCTTGAAGGGACTACTGTTGCATGGAGATAAAACCTAATGGCCTGAATGCCAGATGTAGATCTGCTGCTCCTGAAAGGTTGGATGTGATGAACAAAGTGGTAGGATGAATCCTCCACCACTTTCCTAGTTGAATGCTAGAAGCAACCTCCTAAATATGGCACCAATGCCTGATAAGGAATGAAGAACAATCCTCTTCCAAGAGCTACTCAATGGAAAGAGGTGGGATTCCCGCTCGGGAACACCCTGTGCTAAACAGCACTGCAAACTCTGCTAAACAGCCCAGGCCAGCATAGAAATGTCCTAAGACAAATCTAGATCTAAACAGATCAAGAAATGAATAATCCAAATATCCCCTCCAATGTGCCTTCACCTTCATTATATAGATATGAAACTTCCATAGCCTAGGCCCACTCCAATACTATGGTGTACATGTGGAAAAAATTCTCCATGGTTGTTTGCATTGTTGATCCATGTCCTCCATCATGTTCACATGGGGTGATTACCCTCTCCATCATTGTGCATTAAATGCATCACTTCCTCCACTATCTTATCATAAGTGCTTCATGATCTTCTTTAAATGCACTATGATCTCAGTTGAACTTATCAAAGATCCTCATAATTTTGTGTTTAAGATCCATGATCTTATTTGACTGTTTCTTCCTCCATAATCTATCTCATAAATGAGACATGATCTCCATTAATGGAGCTACTACACTACTCCATGGTTTTAGATCTAGATCTAGAATATCCACATACACACATTAAAAGTGGATTTTATTCATCTTTGAGGTTTGTGGGTCCTTCCACCCTTTTATTTACTTACTTAATTAAATTTATTAAGAACTCTAATATTCCAAATATCATGTGAAAATTTGGGAATATTACAAATTCCAATGGATGATCAATAACTAATTCAAGGGGCTTCAACAATACAACTTTTCTTTAGAAATAAAAATCATATCCATCCCAATAGATTTCACTTTGTTTTATCTTCAGTGTTTTATTTTAAGTAAATAGTTGTACACATTTGAGTATTATTTTAAAGACTATGTCTCTATATATGACTCTCCTCGAGCAGAGAGAGGTCGTTGGTCGATGGGATAAAGGTTCGCCAGTCAAAAGAATAAGTATTCAAGGACATTGATATTTCCTATCAATTAATTTTGATCATTTTGAAGACATGAAGGAATTGTTTTGGAAATGTCATTCTTGTGTAATGGTTCCATGTATGTGATATACTATTATGTGCATCCAAGTTTTCCATTGAAAGAGAGAATTGACTTTTAATGAACTATTTTTCATATGAATGTTAGCATACGTGTTTTGATTTTACAATTGAAATGAGTATTCATTCTCATGATTTATTTGAGTTTTAAACTATTTCTAAGTAATTAAATCAATCACCTTTCTACCTAACATTCATGCTTCAATAAAGAATTTTCTATAAGAGCATTTGTTGGTCTAATGAATTTGTATTCAAAAGAGACTAATATTTCTCATCAACCATTTTGATCAATTTTGGATTACCCAAAAGTTTTTCGTAGCTTCCATCTTGCGTAATGAAATTGTGTTTGGAGTATATTACTGTATGCATTCATGTTTTTATTTAATGCAAGATGCGAATTTAATGAATGGTTTCGTATTATGGATATCAAAGTATTTATTTTGATTTTATAATCGAGATATGTTTTTGTTCTTCACAGTTTATTTAAATTTCAAAATATTTCTGAGCTCTTAGATTAAATACCTTTCATCTGATATTCATGTGGTTGTTTATAAATTGACTCTCATTATGACATAGATTATGTTATTCATTGCATCTTATATTACAATTGCATATAAATATATTTAAAATTACAAAACATAGATTTTACCTTAGTTTTCTCACTAGAGCATAAATCCCTTATGTAGCTTGGTTGAGCCCACATTTTAATCACATAAGACTTCCTTCTCCAACATCTACAACTCCATCACAGATTCACAATATGAAAATCCTTGTCTTCCTCATTATTGATAACAAAAGATTTTATTACATCAACAGTCAGACAAGTCTCAAGGTAGTAATACTTATTTAGAATAATTAGAGTAGAATAATATTAGTTTAGTTATTTAGGTTCGTTTATGGTAATTTAGATTAGTTTAGGTATAGGAAATCAGGCATATATACTGGTGAGTACTGCCAGACCAAACGAGAAACGGTCTAATTGGGGCCCCAATCTAGTTGGTATCTTCCCTTTGCATGAAATAATTTTCCTACCTATAAATAGTAAGGCACATATTTGGGGTCGAATTGAGGTAGAAAATCATGAGATGCACCAAGTAGGGGGTCATGAGGCTCTTCCTTTAGTGTTGAGGATGCTCTCTCTGGCTAAATCGAATGGTTTCACCAACTTTCCTGATTTGTTCGATGTCATTCTGGCATGTGGGTAGCTAGAAAGGGCGAGATTCGATGGGAGAGAGAACCAACACAACCAAATTTTCAAGAAAAATAATTGTTGGGTGAGAAATTATACATAAAATACCCATATAAGAAAAAATTGGAGCTAAATGGTCACATTTAATCACATATACTAGTCGATCTAGCTTAATCTAGCACTGGCAAGGATAAATAAGGTGTATTACTCTATAAATGAAATGTTTTACCTTTTAGAGGTAAGAAATATGAATAAATATGGAGCCATGAGGGACTTTTTAGAGCTTGAAAATTAGCATTAGCATATTAATTTCCTCAATAAATGTTTTTTTTACTTTTCTTTAACTAATAGATAAGTTGGTGATGTGTGACAAAAGATGAGGAAAAGTGTCACAAGTGCAAGAAAAACTTGAGAGAATTTCCAAGTCACGAGCTTGAACCTTAGAGGGGAACTGTAGCATTGGGTTGAGGCTTAAATCGGTGGTATATCACTACCTTGATGCTTAGAAGGATAATGCATGGCACCACTATTCATCAATGAAGCGATACACTAAATTGACAAGGCCAAAGATGAGTTCAAGGACAAGTTTTTGAGAGTTTATAACTAGCTTAAGGTGTAGAGGAGTGATGTGTCACTGAGAAGAGGCTTAAAGGAGTGATAGGGATGTCCACGAAATAAGAATAAAATGAGCTCAAAAGCCAAAATTTAGCATTGTGTTACTACTTTAGTGGTCAAGGGGGCGTACAATGAGGTTTAGATGCTTCAAAAGAAATCCTAAGTAAAACTTTTATTCCATGTTGATGGGCTAAGGATCAGAGGGCCATTGTAGATCTCCATTAAGGATCAATGAAGCGACACATTATCCTTAAAAAGCCAAAACCTATAAGAAAACTCAAGTTAAAGATTTTTCCTTGAGTTTCAGTTCACTGGTTTGAGGAGCTTCTAGGATGATTGTATAGCTAAACTAAGGCTTAATGCTCCTATGTATTGTTGGGATGACCATTAGTGATCCCATGTATCATTTGACTAACAAATAGTTATTAATATGGCTAATATATCTTCCTCTAGGGCCTTAACAAAATATTGATCTCAGCTTAGGGAAGGTCCCTGTGGGCCCCTCAATTTCCTCCATGCACAAGGTACTAGGGGAAATTGTGTGGGGTTGTTATATCTTCTACAACAAGACCTTGAGAAAGGAAGGAGATTACTTGGATTGAATCTATATATTTTTAGTTTTGCACTCGAAAAGCATTAAGAGATGCACTCGAAGATCACCATAGTTTTGATAACCTAGAAGGTTATGAAGGTTAGTATTTTGATAAATATTTTGAAATTATAATCTAATTTGGGTACAAGTAGGGCACTTTAAGAGAAAGTGTTATTCATCTTCAACGCTCTAAGTGTCATTAATTATTTCCTCAGATAATGGTTTGGGAAAGGTCCAAGGCCATAAGAATTTGTTTTTGTTTTTATAGTCTAATTCTTTGAATTTTTGGCCATTTTTTGGTCATAATTTTTTTTTTTTTTTGGGACCAATTTTACCTAAAATTTGGAAAGATTTTGTTGGAATCACAAGTTTAAGTTTTATAGTCTACACAATAAAATTTTCCTTGGAATTTCATAATGTGCTTAACCCATTTATTCATTCAGAATTATATTTTAAATAATAAAAATTCACAATCTTTCTCATCATAAAATTTCTTTGAAAAACAAAATATAAAATAGTTAACCTACTTTATTTTTATTATAACAATATTTATTATCTCTTTTACGTTAGTTAAATATATTAATAAATAAATTTATCATACTTATAAATATAAATTTAATATTAATATTTTTTTTCATTGAAAATGATTTTACACTACTTTCCTCACCAATATTAATTCATTTGCCATTAATTCTAGCTTTTGTGTCATGATATGTAATTGTGGGTTTCTTTGGGAAATTATCACATTAAATCCATAATTTTTTTATGATGATTATTTGATTTAAATGGATTTATTTTACTTATTTATTTTTTCATTTTGAAAATTATCTCTTTCATATATATTCAAAATTTTATGTGAGTTATTTATACTCTATCATTTCTTTTTTTTCTTAATGTTAAGATGTTATGTTTTTAAAAACCCTTTTGCAGAACAACAATACCTATGTGGTTGGCTATAAATATGTCCATATTATGAATAAAGCACCATGTGCGTTTATCAACAATACTTGACAGAGCACACTCTTGGTTGACCCGATAGCTTCAATAAAATATTCCATAATGACAATTTAATTGAGATGTTTATTTAAAAATAACATTTTCTTACCCATTTCGATCTAATACCATTTGGAGTGATCAAAAATCATGAATGGTGGTTTTTAATGAAATATACACACGTAATATTAAGGTTAGGTTATAAAATATTAATAAGTGGAGATGTTTATTTTACAATTTAGTATAAGAGTGATGTGTAATTTTATATGTGTTTAATGTGGAGTTGACATATGTTTAAAATTTAAAAAATAAAATTAAATAAAATATTTTCTAAATAAAAAACAATGTAAACTATAATAAAAATAAAATTGAATAAATTATATATGATAAAATATTCAATATGATTTATGAATAAAATATTTTTCCATTAATTAATATTGAATCACACTTAAAAATATATTAATAACAAAAAAAATCACTTTAATCATAATGTGTGTAAAATATTTTTTTTGGTTAAAATCTTTGAGGTGGTGTTTTCAATTTAGTCTTTTTTAAATATATGTTTTTTTTGGAAATTCAATCAAACAAATTGTGTACTTTCTATATAGCATTTAAAATATATATAATTTAAACAATAAAAAATTACACATTGTATTTGGCATTCTAAAATAAATACATTTAAAGAAATATATTCATTTCAAGTGCTATTATTTGACATTCTAAAAAAAATTTACATATAAGGTTTTGCAAATGGGATAGCAAGCTAAGTGGACTTGATTGTGCCAAAAAACTCCATAGTTAAGTGTGCTTGAGCCAGAGGCGATTTGGGATGGGTGACCTCCCGGAATGTCCTAGTTAAGGGTGCAAGTACCGGAAGTGATGATTGACACAATGTGATTCATTTCACTAGTTTCAATACCACTTTTTCACCCCTATGAACATCACCCGATGCAATGAGTGTTAAGTGGACTATTCAAAAATCATGAGAAATTAATCAGTTATGGCTACCTCTCATGGAAATGGTCATAGATGAATGACTTACTTAACTCATTTGAAATGATATGTAATATAATGCACAAATACAAAGAGTAAAGGGAGCTCTACTTTAATGGTTCATGAGACACAATACTTGCTAAGGTTTTGCGAATGGGGTAGTAAGCTAAGTGGACTTGACTATGGGGAGAAAACTCCACACTTAAGTTAGCTTGAGCCAAAAGCGATCTGAGATGAGTGACCTTCCAAAAAATCCCTATTATGAATGCGAGTCTTGGAAGTGATGATTAACACTATGTAATTCACTTTACTAGTTTCAATCTCATTTCTTTGAAAAATTAATTTAATTCAATACTGAAACTAAATTTATAAATAGTGACATGCTCCTAATTTGAAAAGATCGCATCGGTACATTCTTTTCTTTCTGCCTTTTAAATTGAATTATAACATCATTTTTCCTATATATTCATTTACACAAATGGATATATTTACAGCCTCAATATACACAGGCTTCAATAAACCGAGGCTTCACCTATCATATTTAGGGATCTATTCCAACAGTACTCCCTTTCTCAAATCCAAGGGAACTCCATGTCCATTGCTCTAAGGGTCTCTGCTTCATTGCGGTATCTCCATCTGCATGGGTCTCTATAACATTACTCTAAGAGTATCAAAAACCTGGGTCTCTGCCACTGACCCAGCCAACCACTAAACTTTCCCATTATACGACAGGGCATATCATTGTATTCAGACAACTCATTCATCATTCAGTATTTTCCTCTTAAGGGTCACACATCCCCCACCAAAAAAAAATTCCTGCCAATCAAATTAGCTGGGATTAGGAAGCGCATGAGTCGTGATCCATGGATGCTCTGCAGCAAAACGAATATTTCTCATCAATAAATCTACGAAAATTACACAACCGAACAGCAATTTGAAATGAAGTTGCAATATTCACAGTTAAAAGAAAATAGTAGAAAAGAGGGAATACCGAGGACGTGATGTGCGCTGGATCTTCTGATGACGTCTCTGCAGAGCATCCGACGTATCAAGTCCTTCGCGGAGTGTGATATTGAGAGCCACCGATCACTTGGGAAACGAAGGCGCCCACGGAGGACTGCCTCAAATATCTCCTGCGGCGTTTCGCCCACAAAAGGGGGAACGCCACTAAGCAATATGTACAAGATCACCCCTGCGCTCCAAACATCCACTTTCTCACTGTAATCCTTCCCTTCCAACACCTCCGGTGCTACGTAGTGCGGAGTACCAACAATTCCTTGCATTAATCCTTCCCCTGCACACGTTAATCTGAGAATTTCAACCAAGAGATTCATCAATCCATACACAAATATTTCATCGACTTGTGTGACAGGGGAAGGGGGCTAACATAATTAGCATACCTGGAGCCAAAGGGGAGGCCTGCCCAAAGTCTGTGAGCTTGATTTGAGCAAGGGAATTTGAATTATCAACAAAGAGAATGTTGTCAGGTTTTATATCTCGGTGGGCAAGTCCCATGGAGTGGCAGTAACCGATGGCCTCCATGAGCTTTTGCAGGATGGTGGCGGCCTCCTCTTCTGAGAAGGGAACTGTACTTTTCCTGTTAACAATTCTGTCGAACAGATCTCCGCCTGAACACATCTCCATTACCAGATGCAGATACTCATCATCCTCATAAGCCTCATGAAGGGCCACCACAGTGGGGTGACCTGAGAGATACTGCATGATCTTCATTTCGTTGTTGAGGCATTCTCTGTCAATGGAATCCTGAAAATCTGATTTTCTGATGGTCTTGCAGGCGGCCTGTTGCCCACTTCGTTTGTTGAAACATCTCCTGATGATTCCGAATCTTCCCCTGCCGATCACTTCCTCTTGCAATTGATAGTTTGGAAGGAGGGCATCCGTCATTTTTGCTGCTGTTGCTTGATGGACGGAAAGATAGAGGGTAAAGCTGCCCAGCTTACCTGCTTCAGTTGAAGTTAGGTTATAAAAAGAGTAACAGGGCAGAGAAAATTCGTTCCATCCAGTCGGTACGGCAATGATATTCCGGCAATTACCGTACAAATAAGCAGAAAGAAGAATACAAATTTGTGGTCCAAAGCTTTGCTACTTTGGAACCTGACTGACTATGCTTCTTGTTTGTGAGCGCAAAATTGTGAACGTGGCAAAGGCCAAGCACCCGGCGTCAGAGTATTGTAGAATGAGGAGCCCATTCCATTTCTCCCCAAATTGATGCCTTTTCTTTACTATCCGTACAAAATGGGATCTTTGCAGCGTGCCCAAATCTAACACTTTGCCGTGTACGACAAATTTTGAGAGCGCACAAATTTCTATTGAGAATCAAAATGAAAATTTGACTCCTTTTTTTTCCCTCCCGCGTAAACGCAAGCGTCTGAGAATGGTCGAAATTGTGACCCACTCGAAATTGCTAGGTTTGAAGTCTAGCAAGTCCAAACAAGAGTTAGTACGTATTAGATGAACTTTGAATATATGACACTTCTAGACACCGAGTGCCACTTTGGTCTTTTCGTTAGGTAGAGTTTCATTTGAACCCAGATCATTTGGGTCTACCTCATAATAGGTTGCGAGTCTGGCGCGTGAGGTCGCGTTTGATCAACCGTAATGATTTTCAGAAAAACTGCAAAGATGTGCGTAAAATCTTTTCTGCATGGTTATACATTAGTATTTTGAGTGCCCCAAGGGTATT